>WYDI02026576.1:5431-64639 GCA_009867235.2 Psittacus erithacus | reverse complement strand
AATATTATAATGGTTTCTAGGAAATAATATGATTATGTATGATTACCTGATGAATTTGTATGTGTAACCATATATAAAAAACATGATTTCAGCGCAAGGTGTGCATGCTAGGAGGAGCTATCCCCCGTGCACCCAGAGCCGTAATAAAGAAGTGTCTGCTTATCTACATCCCATTGGTGTTGATAAGTTTCTCATTCCGGATTTTCGGTAACAGGTAGGCAGCAGGGTTACTTGTTTTTATCAGATGTATCTCTGAAAGGTCATGGAGGAGGACCAAATATTGCTGTTTTCAAAGGAGCAGATGGGATTTATGGCCTGTCACTGTTGCTTCCCTATCATGGAAGGATGCACCCTGGGGAAATATTGGGCTGTCCAATGTTGATCACCAGCTAAAAGTCTGAATACTGCATTAAAATAGAAAGCAGTAGAGAGATACATTTGAAACAGTGCACTGAAGGAGTGTGAGTGTTAGAAGAAGCTCAAAAAGGAAATAACACTGGGCAACTCTTCTGGAGACTCATGCATAGGGAACACCTCCCTTAATCCATCTCAGGAGAGCTCTAACAACAGGGGGAGGGGTGGGAACCAAGCCCCAAAACAGCAAAAAGGTGAATTGTCTTGTGCTGTGTTTAAATGCCAAGAGGAAGTTGGTAAAATATTTTCCTATCAGTTCTGCTGGGACTGGAGTTCTTCAATATGCTTCTCTTGTTTAGTGGACAGGAAAATGCCAGGTAACATCTAAGATTAACAAGTTTGCTGCACCAAACTGTTTCTAGACTGGATTTACATGCATTAGTTTTAACAGTGCTCTTATCTATGCTTTTGTCATCTAACACCTTAATCCTTGTAGGGGCAAGAAATCTGAGCTATGGGATTGGATTCTGTTGCCCTCCACCCAGTAAGAACAGCCATGCAAAAAGATTTCTGTAACAGATCCATGCTCTGGAGAGAGGGACAGAAAATAAGAATTGCAAACTCATAGGAGGGCAGACTGTCTATTTGCATGTTCTGATGGCTTTATGGGGATACAAGAAAAATATCTGTGTTTACTTCTTTTTCAGGGGCATGGCACAGCCCTTTAATCAGAGACAAGCAAATTAATGAACTATTGCATCTTGGACCATACATCTTTCATATCTTGTCTATAGTACGAAGAGGCAAAAAGCCTGATCCAACGATATGAATATTGTCTTTGGTGCTTGCAACAGGTGTTGCAGGAGAGGTGACTTACTACAGGTGGGTAGTGGTGTATTGTTGTGTTGTTGCAGAATCTCTGCCAGCAATTAGGTCATATGCTTCTCTCAGGAATAACAAGAAATGGAAAGCTGCGGGGCCAGTAAGATTGTGGGTCAAGAAATCCTGTCTTTTTAAGTATCTGAGGGCATTTTCCTACTTGCTGTTGGGCTGA
This sequence comes from Psittacus erithacus, assembly GCA_009867235.2. Classification (NCBI taxonomy): domain Eukaryota; kingdom Metazoa; phylum Chordata; class Aves; order Psittaciformes; family Psittacidae; genus Psittacus; species Psittacus erithacus. Next base: position 63,231 of record WYDI02026576.1, on the reverse strand, counting down.
CTAAATGCAAAAGGCTAAATTTTGGAAGGCCACCCAGTCATGTAAAGTCATCTGGTTTTGCTTTTATATTTCAACACTTATTTTTCTTTAGTGAGGGTTTATTTGCTGTTTTCAAACTCTACCTATACTTCAAATGAATCAGTGATTTGAGTAACTTACATGAAAAATACCGTAACATTTGTTGGATTCACGATATATTAGTGTTGCAATTTGGTGCATTCATAATGGCTGGGAAGATATTGAATACCTCCTGTGTTATAGTCTAACCTCTCAACATCAAAAAAATAAATCTAATTTCCAAACTGTCTACATATTTCACCAGGCAGTCCTCCATTAATGCTGTTATTGATTTTGTCCCTGGAGACTTGATTGGCTTTTACTTAAGATTGGGGGAGGGGTATTTGTTATCCAAAACTGCTTTTGAAATTTAAGTGTTGGACAGACCTCCTTCATCAGCAGAGAGAGCTGGGGGTTATTTTAAAAGATACACGAAAAATTCTGTATTTTTAACTAAGTGATGTAGATGTGTGTGCATGTCTGCTCTTGCAGAAATAACTTTCCACTGTCTCGATGCCATGCAATGAATCTTGATGTAAAATTTAGGCTCAGTTCTCAGCCACCTTAGAGCAAAGCTCCTATTCTTATGTGTTTTTAAATCCTGCCTAGGTCTGGCAGTGAGCAGGCAGGGGAGACTGGAAAGGCTCTTCCATCTGATAGGGAACCAGTGAAGTATGTGGATCCTGACAAAAAAAGATGTAATAAAATGCAATGTTTCCATAATGGCAAAGTGGGGATGTACTTGGGACCAGCGTGTCCCCAGAAAGCCTGTGGGCATGGACACAGTTGCAAGCAAAGAGGACTGGTTCCTGAATAGCCATCTCTGTTCCTGTTTCACGATAGGATGCCTTTGTGTCTCACAGTGTTTAGCTAAGATTAACTACCCATGTAAGCATGAGGATTCATATGGTTGCACTCTTTTACGAGCTCTGCAAGCTTACATAAACACTTAAACATGTTCATGGTTATAGCAATACCCTGCTGTGTTCTGTTAGTGACAGAGGAGTGGTTTTGTTTACCAGTGGATTGTTGGTTACTGTCTGTCATCAATGTAATTTAATTCATTTTCTTTATACAGCAACTTGTGTGTGCTACTTCATTTGCATTAAGCACTGAAGACAACCATGGAAGTGACCTTTTTTAATTGAAAAAGGACTATTTGTAGTCTAGTTCAATAAACCTAAGCTGGCAAAAGCATCTGCTCTGGTTTGATAGTAATGAGAATTTTCCAAATTCAGCAGTAAAATGATCCTGCTGCTTTTTTACCTTGGTTATAAAACACATGCATTAGGTATTTGCTAGTAGAGAGAAGCATGAGGAGCTGAAGCATATCTGCTCATGTTCAACTAGGGCATTGAAACAGAGACAACAGTTTCTGAAATACAGCTGGTGTCACCACGCAGGTGATTGAAATATGATTTGATATTGTAGCAAGTTAAGATGTAGGCCGCACTCAACACAGCAATCGAAAGTGTTTCTGACTGATAGACCTTAAAGCATGTAATTTGAGGTGTTCTTAAATTAGGATCGAAAGACACAGGACGCCCAAACGTTGCTGATCTTGATTAAGTAAACAATTAGATTTTCAGTATGTTGCAATCCTTATTTCAGTGTTTTCTAGACAAAAGGCAATATGTGGCTGAGTATCTGTCTCTTCCTATCATTCTATGGTACCACAAATGTTTATGGTTGGGCTATTGTGTAATCAAATATTTTTAGAGCTGTCCATGCTTTATCATGCTCCTTAAGTTCTGACACAGCTGAACTAGTAAATGCCTATATTATTTATTGGGAAGCACCTGTCTGATTGAGTGTTTCTTTAGATGGTAAGCAGGAAAAAAATACAAATCTGCTCTGCAAGTAAACATTTATTTGAGCTTGAATTTTGGGATGTAACTAACTCTTCTGTTTGGTTTTATGGCATGAACATGGACACTTTGTATCACTGATCAGATAGGCATGGGTGCTTAACAAGTAACATTTCTGTAGGTAAGAAACATTCCTGGGAAATTATGGGAAAATTTCTCAAGAAAATGGACCTAAGTAACCTTTTCATTCTGCGTGCTGTTGGGCTAATATGGGGTGGGGGGGGGTGGCTCTAGGGATAAATGGCTTGTATATAAAAGCTCAGGCTTTCAGAATGGCTGTATCCTACTTAAGAAATTCTGGGTAGTCTCTTAGGGAACACAAACGCAAGAGATAATGCTCTATACCATACCATTCTTTAGAAAAATATTTTAGCAGCAAAAATTGTTGGAGGGAACAGATGAGTTTGCCAGACGAGGTATTTCTGCACTTCGATGTTTCAGGTTTTCATAGACATATTGCTTACGCCTTTTAGGAACCAATTTATCTAAAAAAGCTTTCCTCCCTCTATCTTGACTTAATTATAGGCTATAAACTAAAAGAAGAGAAGCTATCTTTGTTTCACTGTGAAATAAGTTTACTCAATTCTGTTCCATATTTTTATCAAAGACTGAAGTTGGTAAACAAATACAGACAGCGTCCAGTTATTTTCTATTTCTGGTTATCTGAGAGGAATTTATGAACTGAGGCAGAAAAAAACTGCTAAGAGGGACCTGTTTTGGACTGTGTATATGTATGCCCTTATAACATGTGGTGTTGGGACAGTTGTACAAGAGTGATTGGAGGTTATATCAGAGATTTGGTCATTCCTGCTGTGTGCGTTTCAGTACTTTCTATTTCTTGAAGCTGTGCAAAGTATAGACAAATGCTCTAGCTGTCGATTATTGCAGTATTGATGCTTATGAATTGGCAGTATATTTTTGTGCTCTGGACTCATGGGGGGAAAAGCCTCCCTGAAGTGAGGTCTGTAAGAGCTGAATTTGCTCTTAATGGATCTTGCAACTTAAACAGGAATGTGGATGAAATTACTGAAGTGTAGTAGTGCTGCATGAAGATGCTTTAGTGTGGAGGTCTGATGTTAAAAGCCAGCATAACAATCAGCATTTTCTTGTCTAATATCGACTGGAAAAACATTCCTTACCAGAAGAGTGGAAGAATGGGAATACATCCTATAGTGTGGTGCTTTGCATCCCTGAGGCAGGAAAGAATTTTCAGAAAAAGCTGGCATACCTTGGCTTTTTTTTTTTTTTTTTTTTTAAAAAAATATACTTTCTTAAATTTTATGACTTGGAAAACTCCAATTATGAATATGTGCAACACTTCAATGTGATTTTTAACTGCTCGTCAGAGAAACATCTGTCTTTTTACTGCATTCTCACTTTCCAGCTGTGGACATGATTAAGTGGCACTTTATGGAGTCTGATAGTGACTCTGGAAGTTTGCTTGGAGGCTGTCACAGTCAGGCTCTTGAAGGTTTCAGCCTTCTGCTACCTGCCCAACAGTGTGACTGTGGGGGAATTAAGAAGGATTTGTCCCCACTGAATTTGGTGGTGCAGAAAGAAAGACTGGAAGTGGCTGCTGTCTTGTGCAGGTTTCTGGAGAGTAGAAATGATAGATGCTGAATAAATGCAGGGCAAGAAGGTGAAGGATAATGTATACCCACCAGATGAGAAAATGAGAATGGGTATTTTGTATCTGTTCCAATTTTTCTGGCATTTGAATTACAGCAGGCTACACAGAAGGACGAGGCAGGAATGAGAGTAAAGAGAACAAGAAGAGGAGAATGATAAATAGGTATAGAGGGGCAAGAAGGCTGACCTCAGGGAGAATGAAACAGATTCAGACAGGCTGGAAAAAACAGGCAGGGTTTCAGACAGCTACTTTCTTACAGGTATTCTCTGATATCTTCCGGGTTATGTTGTTTTCTGCAGCAGCTGAGTTAGCTTTGCTCCCTGTCCAGTCAAGGGCGCTCATTCTCCTATGTACCCCCAGGCGCAGACCCTGTCCTGCCCCTTCTTCAGTGTAGCCGCACTTGTTTAACAGCCTATTGTGACATCACTGGTTACATTTTCTGGCTGCAAAATTGTAACTGGGGATTAGGGTCTCACCCTATTTAAAAACAATCCCCAAAAACCTAAAAAGAAGGTATATGAGTCTGTCACCTTAACACGTTTAAAAGTTACATCAAACTCTTGTTTGCCATTGCAGATGTTCAGAACAGCCTTCACCTCTGTGTATCTTCTCTAGGTAGACTTTTTTAATAGTTTAAACTTAGAACTTTCCCAATCCAGATAGCTGTCCTTTGGCTATTGTTTAAGAACACCCTTTTATTTTTGCTGAAGTTGTTGGATTTCTTCTCTTAAAATTCCAAATTGACTATTTCCTCACCTACCAGAGCCAAATTTCAGCATTAGAGGTTGGCTCTGTTGAAGCTTAACCCAATATTACTAGCTTGAGAAAGAAGTTATTCTTTTTATCCTTGCTGTTTCATTTGGGATATAAATGTAAAATAGGTTGTCAGGGTTTTTTTTAGAATGTAAAATCTTTGGCTTTGATGAATTAAAAATATGCTTTTGTAACAGTGCACCTGTCTGAAAGGATGTGGAATTATACACTGAGGTCAGATTTCAGTACTTAGTGAAACTTCCATTTGATATCCCGTAAATATCAGTGGTGCTTTTCTTTGGAGAAAGCGGTAACTTAAATGTACTTATAGAAAGTTGCCTTTTAGCTCTTTTATGCCAAATAATGTAATTGAAATCTTTCCTTCCTTCTTCAGTCTGAAATTATTTTCATTAAAACAAACGTCTGCTCTGTTGAGATCTTCGTTATCACAAATGCGTTCAGGGGTACTGATTTGATCAGGATAAGCATCACCAATTACAATCTTAATTTTACAACCCAGTGTCCTTAATAAGTGTAAGTAATGTTATCTGTGTGGCTGTTTAGGAGACTTTATTTCCCCCCTGTAAATGGAGAAAATATTTTTCAAATTCAGATATAGCTGAAGTGAGAATGTGAGCACAGAGCTATGTGGGGCACTAAAGGTTGTTTTGATATGTAACAACCTTGTCCCTGACTTACTTCCCTTTTCTTTTTGGTCTAGTCGCCTTACACTTTGCATAACTGTCATGGTTTAAGCTCTGTCGGCAAATCAGCCACACAGTCGCTATCTCACGCCCCCCCCCTCCCGTCCCCCCACCCCAGGTCCCAGAGGGGTGGGGAGGAGAATTGAAAGAATGTAACTCCCAGGGGCTGAGATAAGAACAGTCCAGTAACTAAGGTATAACACAAACCACTGCTGCTACCACCAATAATAACAATGATAAGGGAAATAGCATGGGAAGAGAATACAACTGCTCACCACCCACCGACCAATACCCAGCCCAACCCGAGCAGTGATCTCGCCCTTCTGGGTAACTGCCCCCAGTTTATATACTGGGCATGATGTGCTGTGGTATGGAATTTTGGTATAGAAACATTACTGAGAACAACTGAAAACATCGGTGTTATCAGTGCTGTTCCCAGGCTGAAAGTCAAAAACACAGCACTGCACCAGCTACTAAAGAAGGAGAAAAATGACTGCTACCGCTGAACCCAGGACAATAACTAAATGCCGTTTAGATTCTGACCAATTTCTCAGTATCTTCACAGTGGTTTAAGTCATTGCAGAAGGTCAGAAACCACACAAATAACATCTTACGGTTCACAGTCATTTTCTGCATAAAGTTTCCATGTGAACTACTCAGTCAAGCAGAATGAGAATGCTCTACCAAACACAGGGGAAGCCACTTTATCTAGAATACACTTGCACAAAGGAAGCCAAGCATACACCTGGGAGGAAAACAAACTTTATTCCTGGTGGAAACAACAGATGAAATGTTTTTGTAGGCAAATGCGACTTAAGGTGTCTATGTACTTTTTAACCACCTCTGAAGGACCTTGGGAGCTTTAATGTCTGGAAGGAAACTGAAAGGTGTAATACATTAAATGTTAATAATAAAAGAGCAGCAGGTGTTTTTTCTCTCTTGGTAATTCATAATTAATGTTTTCAAGGCTGGAGAAGGTAGGGGTTTTATTTGGGTTTGGTTTGGTTTGGTTTTTCCCTATTTATAACTCAGGGAATTTTAGAGCACAGTAAACAATCACTTTTCCATTCCAATGAGCAAGCTGTTCTGGGCTCTCAAGCTGCAGCTTCTAGACAATTAGACTGAATTTTCCTGGTGTGATGGATACTGCAGCTGCCATTCAGTGTTGGCAGTCTGGTGTATCTCCATGCTTAATTAGTCAGTGAAATCAGCTTGAAAGGCAGCAGTTGCCTTGACAGAAGCACTGAGAGAGGTTAGTTGTCATGCGTTGTGTTTTATGCAGTAAATGTTTGGCTCCCAAGGTGTGACAGTTGGCTAGAGCCTGAAGCAAATGAGGTGGAAGAGTGAGCATTTAGCCAGGAAGTGTGGGAAATGCCCCACTGTAAAGACCAGACAGGATTTGGCTCTGTTGGCACAAGCCTACTAACCATAGGGCAGTATTTCAAGAGCATATAGGAGCTGGGCAAATTAAAGCCTGGTCTTGCTTTCTGTGCAGCTGAGTGTCTGCTTTTCCTCACCAATACAAAGTAGCTATGAGATAGCACTATAATTACATAAGAAGATGACATTTTAAATGTTCTCAGTACAGCTTCTGGGCCAGACACCAGCTGGTGCTGGTGGTTGGGCTACATGGGGAATGGATTCAAATCATGCATCATTTAGAGTAGGCTGTATCCCATGCCCACCTACTCCTTGGCTATTTTTCAGGAAAGGCTGGGCTGTCCCAGTCTCTGTAAGCTAAATATCAGCTCTGATGACAAGAGCTGATGGTAACAGTTTGCTCTTATTGCAGGTAAGGCTAACTGTGTTCTGGGCTGCATTGGAAGGAATGTACCCAAGCAGACCAGAGAGGTGCTTATCCCAACCTACTTGCCTCTGGTGGTACAGCACCCAGACTGCTGGATCCAGCTGTAAGGGAGGTGACTCCACGCTAGCTGTAGCTGTGACTGCAGACTTTCTGTGTTCACGTGCTTTGCAGCCGATATTGTTGCTTGCACTGGGCTAGAGAAGCATAGGATTGTTTTGCAGGTTATGCAAAAGGCTCTGTTTCCTGGCTAGCTGTTGTTTTCTGATCTCCATTCCTCACCTGTCTCCCTTCCAAGTGTTCCACAGAGACTTCCAGCCAGATCTCAGAGCTCAAGCGCAAGCTCAGACGGTGCAAACTGTTGCGCCTATTAAAAACAAAAAGAACTCCCTGGGTCTGGTCTCTGTATGGAGTCCTTGCTGTTAGTGTGTGGCAGGAGACACATCTGCAGTGTAAGTAAGCATGGCAACAGATACAACAAACACACTAATTAGAGCAAGTCTTCCAGTGATGTCTCTCTGAATTACACTCTCATGTAACTGACTCTTTCTTGTTATACTTTCTCCACAGCATCTCCTCAAATAGAGGACTTCTTTCTGTCTGTGTTTTTCAAGAATTGTTATTTTGTGGCTGGTAGATGTTAAACTAGAAACAGGTTTTTATCATGCTCTCACAGAAGGCCACCTATTACCAACTCCATTAAGGTGCCTGGAATTTATGGGGCTACTGGACAGGGAGAAACATTTGGGAAGCAGCAAATGGGAGGGAAGAGAGTTACAGGTTCCTAAATGAAAGGACTCAAGAGATGTTTACAAGGACAGCAGGAGAAGCATTGGGTGATGCGGGGAGTTGAGCATTATTAACCAGACATCCCCTACCCTGGATAAATACCTGCTACCCATGCCTGAACAGCATTGCTCGTTTTCATCATTCCTCATTATTCTAGAAGTGTGTTCTGTTGAATATGGAAACACAGTACCCAATGCTTTTCTTGTTGCTCTATTTTGGTTTTTATTTTCTTGTTTTCTGGGGATTTGAGGCTTTTTTTAGTGTTGTTTTTAGCTTATATAACATCTAAAGCTGGTTAAACTGAGTTTAAACTTCCTATGAGTCTCAACTGGTAGAAGCAAGGATAAAACTAACCGTATAAAGCTAATGAAACCAGGGATTTACTTCTATTTTGGTAAAGTTCAGGTCTAACTGTAGTGTAATATAATTATCTCCAGTACCATGACCAGTTCCATAGTAAGACATCTGAAAAGTAGTACTGAGTGCCTGTAGACTAAATGACTGCTCAGCATCCCAAAACTGGGATGTTTTCCTTCTCACAAAGACTTCTGTCTCTTACTTTCAATGGGCTTATGTTAGTGAGGTCATAAGCATCCTACTTCACCAGGAGTGTGGGATGCTTAGCAGCTGTTAGACTGGTCTCCAACTGTGATACAGTATCTTTATACACCAGAACATGACTACTCTGTACAGTAGTTTTGGAGCAGTCAGTAACTTCAAGTGCAGTTTGGCTTAAGAATCTTTGGAGAATGAGAAATACATATGCTTAGGCCCAGATCTGTCCTTAGCCAGTGAGAAATGCAGCTGCTTTCAGCTTCATGCGTAGTTATGAGAGATGTATAGCTCAAGGACTAATTCAGTTCACCTAAGAACTATTCCCCAACTCAGATTCCTTAAGCCATATAAACATAGGTGGGATGAATCTAGGTTGTAGATAATAATCATGAAGCAGCCCTTGATCCTTACTGTACTTAGTTTTCTGAATCAACCTATTGTGTTTATTGACCTACTTTTTTTTTCCTACTGCTATGATAAAAATATTGACTGTGTGAAGTAGGGATTACTGCTGTCTCTCTGTTTTGCCCATAGTCCAGCTCAATGGCAACATCACCTAAGTGAAGCTTGCCTGAGTGTGGTTGTCAGTAGCTCTGAAGACACAAGTGGGTTACAGCTGAATTACTGAAGCTCCTGTCTTTTTGGGTCTTTTTCTTGATCCTGCCAAGTATTTTATGAGGTCCTTAAACAATCTAAGTATTCCTGACATAGTGCTAGTCCCAAGTCTTCTTTTCCAACAGGGGTTTGCTACATTACAAGCACATTTTAGCTGCTTGCTCTCTTCAAATAAATCACAGCCTTGTTATTAAGAGCAATGTGCTGAAACCTCAAGCAAAAACCTCTTCAGCTAAAGCAAGCTCTTAACTTTCTTCAGGACTTGAACACAATTTTACTAATTCATGGTAGAAGCACTCAAGTGAAGGCAGAGAGCCTAACACCTTATACCAGGAAGAATTTGAATAACACCACATACATGAAAGCATCTGAAAGCCTGTGTAGTATAGCAGATTGTTCTAAAACAAGGAAGATGGCTTGTGGCAATGCTAGACTTGAGCTAAGAAAAGCTGTGAAACTGTCACAATCAGGCAGTAGACTTCCTTGAACGTGTGCCTTATAAGAGCAACTGGAAATGGCTGCTATAAAGCCATAAGGTTCGATGGCAGCTTGAGTAAATTTTGTTTGCTTATAATGCAAAATATGGCTTTCTCATGGTTATAAAGGTTAACATAGGCAGTTCACAGTGTATCAACAAGACAACTGCTAACAGAAGAGCAGCAAGAATATCCAGAAGAGTAGGGGGGACAATTCCTTTAGAGGATATTTGAAAGGGTAAGCCTGTGTACAGGGAACAGGAACAACTCGCAGACAGACACCAGGTTTATAAACACACCTTGGAAACTCCAAAACTGTTACGTTTCCATCACTTGAGTTGTAGCTGAATTGGCTTCTGGAGAAAACGAGTCCCTATCTCGCCTGCCCAAACCTAGTTGTGTAACGTTCACTGCTCGCAAGCAGAGATGCCTGAAACTATGGCTTTGAAGTAAAACTACTTTTTCCATCTCTTTTGTACAGATTTGACTCCTAATCTTATAGCTTGTATCAGTTTCCAGCTGGGCTTAAACCGCGACGATGCTAAGGACCACAGTGTGTCACTGTTGTCACCCTTTGTCAGTGCAAACCTTTGCAGCTCAAATAAAAATCCTTGGTGTGAAGAACTCATCTTCCCTGCAAAACTCTTTCAGGCCAGGTTTGCTTGTGGCTTGGAGGTGTTCACAAGAACAGTTATCTCCTCCCCCCAGACCTAATAATCATCTTTTTTCCTCAGAATCCAATACTTTTTGCAACCCTGTGTTTTACAGAAACGCTAAACTGCCATAAACACTTCTTTTCTAGACAAGCCAAAACAAAAGTGCTTTGTTGCTCATTAGTAATGTAACCAAAGGTCATTGTGGGCTCCCACCCTTCATGGCAGTACAAAGGGTCAAAGGTGACAGAAGAAGCTGTGCACAAGCTGGAGACACATCATATTTTAGAGCATTCATGAATTTGTTTCCTCTTGCTATTATTTAATGAAAATTCAGAAACAGACAGTATTTATTTGACAAGTGTGCTTCTGTGTCTGTTGTGCTCCGAAAGCACGGTAAAAGGCAAAGACTTTGCAGGTTTCATCTCTAGCTTTGGCAGAAAGTAGTTTAGAGAGAAATGCATTTTGGTAGACTTGAAGCCTGATGCCAGGTGGAATTAAAAAATCCAAGACACGGAAGTCATCAAACACCTTTGATGCAGTGTATATTGAAAGCAAATCTGAGATAAATAGTTGCTGTCCTGTGGGTTGAAATGGTCACTTAATATTCAGATATACATTAAGTTGGGGATTTTTTATTGTTTGTTTGGTTTGGGGGTTTTTTTGTGTGTGTGTGTTTTTTGTTTGTTTGTCTGTCTTTAATCTGAACAGGTCTATTTGCAGTTTCTTGTGATTTTACTTTAGATATATTTCTAAGTAAGGAAAAATATCTGAATTGTGTTTTAGTTTTGTTATGTGAATCATTTTCAGTATCATAAAGACCTATGGATGACACTGAGGAAAAAAAAGTATAGATTGGGTTTTGGACTCCAGATTGTGAAAACAAACACTTTAGGAAGCTTTCAATAATTGGAAATGATGTGACTTTAGTTGAAGTTCACTTTTACTGTGAGGTGAAACACTTTATAATGGCAGTTAAGAATCTTTACCGGAGGGGTATGCAGGAATTTCTGCGGGGCAGCTACACTTTCACGCGCTGAAAGATAAATTCATTCTACTTCGTTGCCTTCAGAATGAATGACGATGGTTTAGTAACAGCAGCTTCCACAAAGGGAGAAATATCGCCATCTTGAGGCTACCATTCTGCGCGGTGACTAAGATGAGGTAATTCGAGAAGTATTAAGCTACAACTAATTAAAAATATAATATCTGCTTGAAAGGCGCTGATGGAACACAAAAATAAAGCCACTGCAATAGCTAAAACTTGATTTTTCTTTAGTTGTAACTTTTTCTTCCAAACTAAAAACCCACTGATGAATAGCATTTGTCAGGCTGTCAGAATCCTGTTAAAATTGTAATTGTTCTTTTGTTAAATAAAGGAAAAAAGGTCTAAGTAATATTTTAAACATATTTCTTAATTTTAAGACACCATAACTATCACCTGTGCCTTCATATGGAAATTCTGCATTCATTTTTACAGGTGTAACACTATAGTAGATCCAGATTCTTAGTAATTGTTACAATGTGATTTTGTATGTTTTGACTGTACAAGTTGATTCTTTTCTGAGAATTGTAACTGTGTGTAAATTCTACTATGCCAAGAGCCAAACACACACAAAAAACTTGTTCAGGTTCTACTTTTATCACCTTGACACTGATCTATTATATAGGTAGGGATGTTTTCTGAAGGTCTAAACTGAGGAGACAGAGGAATGGAATCTGAAATAAAAGTCTATTCCTAATTCTTAATGTTATTAAATTAAATGACCCAAGATCTAGGTGGATGAGTTGAAAACAAATGTGAATTTTAGCCCTTAAAATGCTTACAATTTTAGCACAATATATGCAGGGTTGAAGTCCAACAGAATTTTACAATACTTCAAAGGTAAGCTTTTAGTGCTTGCTTCCAGACACAACTAAAAGATCATCTGAGAGCAATTTTATAACTCTTTCTTATGTTATTGACCTGGTCACTGGCTTTCTCATTAACTTTGAACCTGTTGCTGAGCGCCTGTGTTCTAGCTGCTTTGCCTACAAGAGAGATTTGCTACCTGAAATGCGTAAACAAGATTCACAGTTAATGCTGAATAAGCTCAGAAAATGACTTTGCTGTGTAACTACTAGTAACAGTAACTGGCAGGACACTCAGAACCATTGAGGAAGGCAGGATGTGTTAGCATTGCTTTGTGCTGATCCTCTGAGAGACTTCCCTGCAGGTCTCAATGTTGGGTAAGCGCTGGCTGTACACCTCTCAAAACCACCTCTGTGGTGCTACTGAGTGCTGCTTATCTTAGTTGTATCATGGGATCATCTTACCTTTGAAGGAATTTTCTATTTCTGCAGTTACGGTTGTGTGCATACTTCGGCCTGTGTTTACAGTTTTCTGTTTTTACGGGCTAAACTACAAAAATAGTATCTTGGCTTTGAGACAGTCTGTGGGAAAGAATTTGTGGAAATACAGAAAATGTAGCGGATTTTACAATGGAACAGCATTCTTCTTCCCCCTGTTCTGTATCCCTCAGACTTGTACATGTTAACTATAGTGATTTTATTTTTATTGGGGAATGGACTTTTCAATATCCTATTTATTTTGTTTGTTTACTTGTTTGGTTTTTTTTTTCTTTCAAAAAGAGGGCAAATACAGTGCTCAAAATAGAAGCTTCAGCAGTCCTGATTTCTAAAGGTTCAGGGTTGTTTTAGGTCAGGGTAGAGGCCTGAGTGGTCCACTAATTTTTCTAACAGCAGCTAGTAGAAGATGCAAAGGGAACAGTGTGAGAAGCAGCAAAGAATATTTCACCACCCATTTTTCCACTCAGATTATCAAGTCTAACATTAAAGAGCAGCACAGACATATTAATATATTTATCTATATTCACATACACAAGACTTTTTTATTGGGTTAAAGAAATAACTCAGCCATGCCAGGAATCAACCTTCTGCCACGTAATTCACAGAAAACCAATTTTTACTAGATGGAGGCATTAGCACAAAAATCTACTCTCAGATATGCTAGTGAAGGGTATAAAATATGCATTCTTATTATTGGAACCATTACAAGCCAAGGAAAGGAGGTGGTAACCCTTTAAAATGAGATCAAGCCCAACACAAGAAAGAGGTAAACCATTTGCACATCTTTTTTTTGCCATTGTTGGTCATGTGCTAGCCCTGGCCCCTGAAAGGTACTGAATGGCTGGTGGCCCTAAATGCGAACATCCATCCTACAAAAGAGCAGTGCTGGCTGGGCTGTGGCACTGAGTGGCTCTGGGTGCACTGGGGATTGCCCACGTGTTGTGGTTTATCCCAGCAGGCAGCTGAACACCACACAGTGTTTGCTTGCTCCCCCCCACAGTGGGAGGGGGAGAGAATCAGAAAAAAGTAAAATCTAGGTGGAAACAGAGACAGCTGAATATGACAGAAAAGGAAGGGGAAATCATAATAATGATAAAAGAACTTACAAAACCAGTGTTGCACAGTGCAATTTCTCACCTCCTGCTGACCAATGTCCAGTCAGACTTCGAACAGTGGGCATCACCCCCCAGATGATTCCTCTCAGTTTTATGTTCAGCATGATGCCATATGTTATGCAATACCCTTTTGGTTAGTTCAGGTCAGCTATCCTGACTGCGTCCTCTCCCAGCTTCTTGTGGTCCCCAGGCTCCTTGCTGGCATGGCAGATGAGAAGCTGAAAAGTCCTTGATCAGGTTAAGTGCTGCTGAGGAACAACAAAACCGTGTATTAGTAGCATTGTTCTCATCCTAAATCCAAAACACAGGACTGTGCCTGTTACTGTGAAGAAAATTAACTTTATCCCAGCTGAAAGCAGGATACTACGGTCCACAGCAGAGCTCTAATTTTGTCTAAGTATATGATACGAATGCCTGGAAACAGAATGGAGCTGCTTTTGAGTGAGAACTATGTTGTTTGAGCTTGTCACCCCACGTGTAAGGAAGACTATGAGTATTTGTCTTAGGGGATACACAGCTAAGAGCAGAGCAATAGATGTGCAGGTTGAACTTGGTTTTCCCTTCTAGTCATCCTTTTGGTCCTAGAAATTAGAGCGAAGCAGAACTAGCTTGTGGGAATGAAATAACTGAAATCTCTTATCATTTGTAAGAAAATAAACTAAATGGATAGAGCCCTTTGGTTACTCCCATGATCTTGCTTTCTTTCCTGACAGGGGAAATTGTGAGCCCATAGCTGTTCTTGGACTGTGCCCTCCAGATGGCAAATATTTTGATTTAGTGCTGAACTGCAGTGTTGGTGGATCTGAGAATTTATACATTGACAGTAAGGATCTTGCAAAAAACTGAGTTTAAATATATTATTCCAAGACTTTTAAATGTTTCAGAGGTCACGGTTTTCAAGCTTTCCTCCATAAACCTGGCAGCAGTATGCCTTCATAGGAAAGTGGATCTTCCGAACCAGAAGCTGTTCTTTAAGCAAAAAAGTTAAGTATTCTGAGAATCTGGATAAAAATGTTGTTGTCCATGCTTGTGACTCTTATGAGTTTTCCCTTTACGTTTTAAAGGAAACCACACATACTCCTTATCTATCAGACCAACTCTGCTTTAGTTAAGGCTGACTCTGCTCTTAGATGTGTTTCCTTGTTCTTGGTCCCCAGATCAACACGAAGGCTGTGGGATCTTAAGGGACTGCACTGAGGATCAGAGGTTTGGCTTAAGCCTGTAGTCTGTTTCAGATTTCCCTTGCACCTTGGTCAAGTCTTTTAAACACTTAAGGCTGGTCTCAGTGGGCGACAATGATGAATGGTGCCCTGAGCAAAGCTTCATTAATGGGCAATGAGGTTTTTGAGTACTGTGGTAGCAGAAGGTGCTTTTGTACCTCAGCTGCTTGTACCTTGGTCTGAGATTCCTATTCCTGACTCCTGGTAAACCAGGTAGTGATAAGCTCTGCCTTTGTATCTGAAAACATTCCTAGTATGGGGGTGTCTTCCTCCTGATGAAAGACGAATGGAAATACAGCTTGTGTACAAAAGAGAGAGACTGGCCTCATGAGAGCATCGGCTGTGAACACAGGTAGGAGGGGAGGAAGAGACACGAGTGTGCAGCGCTACTGACACCCATTCCAAGTCACTGGGTTTGCATTTCTTATTTTTTTCTTACCGAATTATAGAACAAAGACAGGCCTGAACGTGCACATTAGGGGAAAGCACTCAGATAACTTCTACTTAATTATGTTACAGCCCGTTATTGCATTAATACATAATTGTCAATTTCATTAGAGTTAATTGTTGCAATTTTAATGTCACTATCAAAGTGAAGCATCCTAGCTGTAAGAAGCAGCACATTATTTTCTATTGTGTAATGGCCCAGGATCAAGATTTGGCTGGCTGTCTGAAAGAGAGATTTGATTTTAACAACAAATGATTGGGTTTGGCGCAGCAATTACTGGGTGACACTCTGAGCCTCTTTGGGCAGGAGATCAGAATGGCTCTCCATAGCTAACGTGTCTGACTGTGGTAAAGCTGAGATACCTGTGGTTCTTTTTTTACTGCACTTTCTAAGGGAAGCCACTTAGCTGCACTAATGTGGTAAGCAGTGAGGCAAGCAGCTCCAAGTATTTTCATGGGTTAGGAATTGCCTTGGATTTGTGTTCCAGAGGATGTGGTGGGGCCGCTTTGCTTTTGGATGGTATCTCATGTGAGCAGGAAGTAGACTGTCCAAAGTAAGTGTCTTGCACCAAAAGCTGTCACTGGCTCATCATGTGGAATATCATCGTGGCAGTGATTTGCTTCTTTGGATCAGCATGGGCTTTTCAATGGTTAACAAAAAACACACAAACCATGGTAGAAATGAATGCATGTGTAATTTAGACAGTCCAGTTTGTTTTATTATATAGTCTCATAATTATTTTCAGCATTACTGACTCCCCACAGAAGGGAGAATAACCTAGATGCTATCTTTGCTAAACTATACTGCATTACTACTTCAGGTTCTTTACTGGGAGGGAAGAAGATGCGACATATGATTTATGAGGTACTTAAAGATGTACAGCAAAGCTGCTCTTAGGAAAAGCTGTGATAAGACAGTCGCTTAAGGCTAGAATTAACTGTTTTATCCCAGTAAAGGACAGGGCTTGGTCTTGTAATTGCTTTTAATGTCCATTTCCTTCTCATCTAATCGGAGGGGCAATAGAAAGCAACTGGAAAACCCTTCCCATAACTGACAGAATCCGCAGATGTTACTTGGAAGATGTAACTTGTTTTGTGACTGATTTGTTATTACATTTTTCTCCTCCTTGCTGATTGCTTTGGGTGCTTGCTGCTCGGGTGTTTGCACTTCAGTGAGGTCTCCATAAGGATGCCGGTGGGCAGGGCTTGTGTGACAGGGAGGGGGGTATGCTGTGTGTTTGCACCCCGTAATGAAGGATCTCGTAGGCTTTAACAGGCACGAGCCAGTGAGTTCTCCTGCAGCGCAACTTGTTTCTCCAGGAGTTTCACGGTTTGGGCCCGCGGGTGGCCCAGAGCCAGGTACCTGCGGGCCCGGGGGCCGCCCGCCGTTAGCCGGCAAAGGGAACGCCGCGCCGTCGCCATGGGAATGGGATCTGCGGCGCCCCCTTGCGGCGCTGCGCGGGCTCTCGCGCGATGCCGGCGCGGGCTGTCGGCGGCGCGGTGGCGGGGCTGCGTTCAGAGCGCAGCGGCGCCGGGAGTCGCGCCCCGCGCTCAGTAGCTGGCGTGGGCGGCTCCTGTACCGCGGCGAGCAGAGCTCGGAGAGCCGAGGCTTGGCTCGTAATACGCGTCTAGTTCAAACTGTTTCCAGGATAATTCGGCCGAAGGTCAGCCAGCTGCCTCTGCTGGGCGCCAGCTCCGCTTGCTCTGCCAGCGGCACTGGTGCCCAGAGATGCAGTTTCCTTCAGCCTCGGGTAACAGATCTGTGTTGTAAAAGCCACACCCTGACCAACGGCGAAGGCTTAGGGAAGGGCGCGAGAGCAAGGCAGCATCGCTTAACCTGGGCAGGAAAGGCTTGTGTTCTGCAGCCTTGAGGTGTTGGGTTACCTGGGTTGTCAGTGACTGATTGTTCTGCTTTATTACTTTTTACTTATTAGTAGTGGATAACTGCGTGTACAGCCTTGTTATGCTAGGCAGTCTTTTCCTGAAATAACTAATCTAAAGTTCTAAAGATAGGGAAACAAATAGGATATTGCAACAAAAAGCAGCTGCTCTGTGGTGAGGCCACTGCTGGCTAGCTAGCCAGCCTTGCAGATCCTTCCTGCAGGCCTGGATGCTTCCTGAATTGCTTTTTTTTTCAAATGAAACCAAGCACCAGACCAAGGGGGTTTTTATGTCATTCCTTTGTCGAAAGGCTAAATAAAACAGTTTTGCAGGGGTGGGGAGGTGGCCTTTCAGAGGGAGTAGCCAGCTGAGCTCCTGATAAGGAGAGCCACAGAAATGATCAGAGGGATGGAGCACCTCTCCTAGGAGGAAAGGCTGAGAGAATTGAGGCTGTTCAGCCTGGAGAAGACTCCAAGGAAACCTTACTTCAGCCTTTCAGTTCTTAAAAGTGGCCCATAAGAAAGAAGGGAAGAGACTTTTCAGCATAGCCTCTTGCTATAGGACGAGGGGTGATGGTTTTAAACTAAAAGAGGGGAGATTCAGGCTGGATATGAGGAAGACATTTTTTACAGTGAAGGTAGTAAAATACTGGAACAGGTTGCTCAGAGAGGTGGTGGATGCCCCATCCCTGGAGACATTCAGCGCCAGGCTGGTTGGCTCTGGGAAACCTGATCTGGTCTAAGATGTCCCTGCTCACTGCAGGGGATTGGATTAGATGATGTTTGAAGGCCCCTTCCAACCCAAACTAATCTACAATTCTATGTCTGTGTGCAGCCTCAAACTTCAGCAAAGCAGAGCAAAGAGAGGTGGTGAGCCCCAGCAAATTATCTCAGAAGGTCAGTGCTAGTTACAGGGAGGCAAAGTTGCCTTCTGTTGAGAAGCAGGGAAGGTTGTAAGTGCCTTCCAGATCAGGAAGCAGCAGCGGAGCAAAAAAACCACGTCTGTAATTGGCAGCAATTGTCATCGTCCCAGTCAGCTGTGACCTAACTGTCCGTACGTTTGGCAGCACCTATTTACATTCTGCAATTTCCTTCAGTCAGGGTGTCATTCATTGTCGAGACTGCTCTGCCGGCAGCTACGTGCTGCCTGGGGATGCCAGTGCAAGAAGGAAAATGACATTTTGAGAAAGATGTCATTTCTTTTTCAATGCTGCAAACATCCACCCATCTGTCACAAATGCTTGTCTTCTTTCCCGGCACTCCAGCATCTCTGTATCAGTTGCACGAGGAGTACAGCTCAGCACAAAGGAATTTGTCAAGTTAATGGTATCAATCATATGCCAGTTTGCATTACTTATGAGCGTGACGGACGTCTTCTTTTCACCCCTTACTATCAGGTTTGGGCTTGTATTTTAAACTTAGAGAAAAGAGCTGGAGAAAACACAAGTGGGGAGATAGGGCTGAAGTGACTCTGGAAGACCAAGCTAGCTTGCTGTCAGATCACAGTATCAAAGGTGGAATGCTTACAGCCACACATAGCTGATTGCTCCCCAGATCATTCCGCAGACTTTTTTTGTCTGAAACTCAGGCTGGTACCTTTTGTCTGTATTGGAAGATGCTGACCCCTTACAGAAGAAGATGCCGACCCCTTACAGAAGAAGATGCCATGTGATTTTCCCAATGAGCTGTGACACTAATAGCAAACCAAACAATCTTCATACTGCTGATTCGGGAAATCATGCTGATGCTAGTAAAACACTAGTTGCAGTGCTGCTTAACATCCTGGCATCTGACCTATGTTTTTCAGTGTCACCCTGTGCCATTTAGAAACAGTGCTTTGAAAAACATTCAGTTAACCATTGGTGAAACATGCCCTGTGACTGTAATGAAGTGCCCATTGTATGGTAATTAATAACATGCTGCAGAGTACTTGCTGTGCGAAAATACAGTATCAGGTGTGCCCATGTTACCAGGAACACTTTCAGTTCAGATTGACTTGAAATTCTGGCTCATTAAGCTGTCAGCAATTCACAACTATAAGGGGAAAACATTGATTAGTAGCCCCAGAAACTGCAGGTGTGTTTACAAGAAAGGCTGATTTGACTCCATAACAGGAGCTGGCTGTAGATTTTAGGTTTGTTTTTAAATGTTTGTTTACTCATTACTACCATATTGATCTTTTATAAAACTCAAAGAAGGCCGAGTCACACTATAGTGTCAAGCCATGTTAGAAAATGAACTTTAGAGCGTCCTTGAATACATGGGAGTCTCAAACAGCACATTCCAGAGAAAAGTCGATCTAATTTGTAGAATATTGCACACTTTGTGTATAAATTGGTACTTGCAAAGTTTCTTGGAGCAATTCCATTGTTATGCTATTTAAGAATAACTAGTTATAAAGATATAAAGTATACATGGTGCACATATTCTTACAGTAAAGACGATCAATTTGCTGTTTTGTCTGTGAATTATTTAATTTGCTCAGATGTTTCTAGGAATGTCTTCCACTCGACCTCTTGTTGCCACCTTCAGAAATATCTCATTCTTTGAGACGAGGATTTTATTTTATTTATTGAGTATTTATATATGTGTCTTGGGTATCTGTGTGTCACAGCTGAGTTAGAAATCAGCCATAACAATACCAGAGAAAATAAATTCTCCTTATGTCTCACTCAGTCACCTTGAATGTCAATTTCTAGAAGTGGGATAGCATTTGTCATTCTGAGAGTGTTGCTATTTTGCTGGTGAGATAAGATGAAAACTGGGATTAGTAAAGCACACATGGCTTATCAGGCAGTTCAGAGGATGCATTTCAGATTTGGAGGACTATGAAAGATGGGACAGCATCAGGAACTTTATTGCTTAAGCCTTTGCAAACTTTTAAGTTTTTGAAGCATCTGTATTTATCTGTAAAAAAGGCAGCTGGACTTTATCACTCCCTGGGAAGAGACAATATTGGAACACTACCCCTCTATGGAGAAGAGATTGGCCCAGGGAGCACTTTTCCAGTCACTGGTGGCAAAAATGCTTCAAATCTAATAATTCTAAATGAAGCTATCTATTTATTTGACTACAGAAGAGGGAGGGTCCTGCTGTAGGCTGCTGGCCAGAAGGTGTGCTCGTGGGAAGGACTGCAGAACATGAAAAGTATAGTAGCAAATGCTGAATGAGGAAGTCAACCTGCATGTGTTGCTCCCTGTACCAGTGACTATCTGTCAAGGATGATATGTGCTTACTAAGCAAGCCTATAAAGTGGCTCCAAAGGCCCTAGGAAATTACTTCTCACCCATCATCTTTTTGTCTCCTCCTCACATGGAGAGGCACAGTTCCTGCTACTACAGCCCTGATAGAGAAGGCTCCCTTTCACAGGGCAAGGAAGAGGCAATGCTACCCTGAGGATATTTCCGTGTGGTGCACTATTGAGACCCTCATGAAATGCCAAAAGAACTAACTTAGGTATGAGCATAAAAGATAGTAGTATTCGTGGTTTTGCTGCCTGGACTCATTTGTCCTCATGAGCAACAAAGTGTTTAAGTCTGGAGGACCCCATGGTACAGGACTGATAGTCTTTTTGCAGCTTGTGTGCCTAAGTGCCCTGAAATGATATTTGCCTGTGATTTGTGACTGAGGAAGTTTTGCAGATGAATCAAGATAAAACAGAAATTGGTCTAAATTTGTTTTGTTCCCAGTTTGTTGACATAAAAACTTTGAAATGGGAAAGCCTTCTTGCCTTCCTCCATAATCCCTATCACAACTGCCAAGGAATTCTACAATTCTCGTTCCTTTCTGCTGGGCAGCACCATCAGCCACCACCACTGCCGTCTCTTTCATTTGACTCTTAGAGACAAAAGGCTTACTTCTGTTTTTTTCAGCCTGACATTTCAGTGACCCATGTGTATGACTATTTCTGATTACTTCTAATGGGAAAGGTTCTCCAGCTATTGCAAAGCTATAAACCTTGCTTCTCCTTCAGGGCTCTGCCTTTCTTCTGGTTCCCCATTAGGCCTCTACACTGGAAAAGCAATAAAAAAGAGTTTCAGTCCTGTTCCTCTGAGAAGATGAGGGCATTTCCCCCATGCCCCACAGATACAAAGGAGATGCAAAAACAGGAGACAGAGATATTTCTTGCTCCTGTAGAAAAAAATCTGCTAGCTGAAAAAATAATTGTGTTTATCTCTGAAAACTTCTTTGAGCCAGACCATCAGGGAACATAGAGACCATTCAGAAAATTCAGACTGGATTGCCTAGAGGTATATTATTGGGATGATAATCCAGCTGGGCTGAAGGGATGGGCAGGCTGGAGTGGGGCTAACCAATATGGGGTATCAGCGGGAGTGCTCTGTGGTTCATGCTGCGCTACCTCAAATGCATGGACAGCTCACAGTGTGATGATGGTTGAACTATTTCCATCCATAAGCCCAGTCTCTTCTTAGTCATAACTGCAGATTTAAAACTCATGCTGAATTGTCGACTGTGCTATAGCCAGAGAACAGCTATCAGCTGTTTGTAATTCAAAGCCTGTCTGTGCTTTAAGCTGTCTTCTTGGAGGGGAAAAAACCCCTCTTCATCCCAAACCCCCTGATCTCCAGTATTGTAATCAGCATAGCTGAGTGATGAACAGAATGTGAAAATAGCATACTCAGAATTTGCTTCTTCCTTTGCATTAACAGGTCTGTTAGCAAACTGTCAATCATATGCTATTTGTTTCAAAGACAAGTGTCATGACACCTTTTCATCAATCGAAACTCCATTATCTATCACCTGAGCATGAGATTTAAACAATGCAACGTCCTTCAGATATCCTGAATCCTTTTATATGTCTAGTCTGGTTTTAGCTGCTTTGAAAATGTTTTATTTTTGACTAGATCATTATCAAAAATGTCGAGTTATCTCTGCTAGCAAAGCATACTTAGTTTTAACTCGGACAATAGGT
Organism: Psittacus erithacus; assembly: GCA_009867235.2. NCBI lineage: Eukaryota > Metazoa > Chordata > Aves > Psittaciformes > Psittacidae > Psittacus > Psittacus erithacus. The sequence continues at coordinate 41,383 of WYDI02026576.1, read as the reverse complement.
TGTGGCACTCTTACTGCCTAAGAATATCTTTAAAGACAGAGGAAATGCTGTATGTCAGGTTATTGAGTGCACCTGGATTGATTGTGAGGGTTGAGGTTAGGTACGTAAGTACCCGTTGGGTGGAAAGCTGATCCTTTGGGGGTGGGGTGTTGGTTGTCTAGAACTGTCAGAGGGATCTGGAGTGGAAATATGTGGAAAATACTGGTTGTTATGAAAACCAACAGCAAAGGAGGGAAAAGGCTGGTGCAGGGAAAAGACACATGGTGAAAGGATTTAATGCTGGCTGATTTCCCATGCCCTCATCTCTAAGCCCACACTCCAGGCAGGAGCAGATATGTAGCAAGGCAGTGGGGAGCATAACTGGACCATCTGGTCTTTCACAGCCATTAAGCCACTTTATTTTTGGCACTGGACTGGTGGCAGTGTCTTTCCTACCCTCTGTTAAGCTAGATGAAGATGGGCTATCATGGCTACCACAGTGGCAAGGTTCAGGAATTAGGTTTTAAGCATTTTTATAGCATCCTCAGAAAGGAGCTGGTGCTGTGCTGTGTGCTGAGAGAGAGCATGTGTTAGCAGACAGGATTCTTGCAACAGAGCGCGCAAGGGCCCCCTTGAAATGTTTCACTAGCAAATTTTTAGATCTCAAGCCAGGGCCAAAGGACAGTCTACAGTAGAATGGTCTGGGTTATACAACGGTGGGCCTCGGCTTCTTGGGAAGGCAAGTGAGAAGGAAATATCTCATCATCCTGCACAGTAGCCAAATGGACCAAGCCACACTTATATTCTGAAACCACAATATAGGAGGAAATGGCCTTTTATTCATTACCTGGACACAATTAAAGCACAGCTATAGATAAACAGTTGTTACAAATTAACCTGAAGCCTGATGGCTGGTCCCATTTGATAAAATAAGCTTGCACTTCTAGGATTTAAATGCTTCTGAAGGCTGGTCATACGCACTTCCCCTGATTTCCTCTTCCAGTTGGTCTGGAAGTAAAACGCAAATCAGCTTTCAAACAAGCTGTTTGTTTTAGTTCCCTCACCTTTATCCAAAAGCACTTAAAGAATGTTTTTGAATAGAAATAATTTTTATTTTGGATTTTGGAGGAAGGATGATCTTTTGAGAACATCAATTTACTCCCGCTTAAGCAACTTGTTGGCTACTCCAAATGCTTACAACTTAATTAAATAATGACACCTCTTAAATGTCTACTGAAGGAACAATTTATAAATCCTAATCTGCTTTTCTAATTTAACAATCAACAGTCTGTGGGTAAGGGTTAAAAAGAAATTAATCTGAAGCTTCAAAATGAGATGGAGCCAGAGAAGGCACTTGAGCCAGGAAGGCTGTCATAGACAGAAGGATCCCCTATCAGTAAGAGAGGAGTGTGTGAAAAGGGATTCCACCAGCCTAGGAAAAGGAAAGGTGCATCATAAGAATAAAGAGCTTTACATTTTGACTCAGAAAGCAACATGTCAGAAGAAAGGCAGCAGCTCTCTGCAGTCAATCTGGAACTGGAAGAACTGTGCCAGCGAGATAAGCAAGTCGTGATGATTGAGTGTGGTTATTAAGAAGTATCAGTAAAGAAGATGATTTGGCTAATGTCAGTTCAAATGTGGTGATTAAAATTAATGGGCAGAATCATATGACCAGGAAAGAGAAAGGAGGAGAATGAGATTAAATTTATAGAGACCTATTTCTATTCAAGATGAGATCATGTTGCTGTATCTGTTACCCATTTTGCATAAACTGGAAAATTAATTATTCTCTTATAATGATTTATTTTTGTTGCCAGTGCCTTGTAAAGACTAAAATTCAGAAAATAGAGATAAAAATGTTTATTTAATCTTGCCTGGATTCAAGAGTTCTATTCCCATTCAGTTTCTGTGCATCTCTTCATAGTTGTTTTTGTCTTTTCAAGCATATTAAAAACTTTTCTATAAATACATTTCATTGGTTCTGATGACAGCTCTTGGTATTTTCTCAAACATGACCTTAACTAAGTAATCCCAAGGCGATCATAAATATAAATACACCAGGTGGGAATGTTTTTGTTCAAAGAAATGAGGTAAATACATTAGCTTCCTATGAAATACCATACTGCAGGTTCTTTTAAATCTTCTGCTGGAAATGTCTCTCCTGCTGCCTGTATTTTTGTTTCACCTGATTATTTGATATTTAGCATAGCAAGCAGTTGTGCAGGTGCCAAGGGGATGGTGCCAAGAAGGCAAATTTGAGTGGCCCAGGGGTATGAATGTGTGACTGCTTGCACAGAGCCTTTGCACCTAGCCTCCACCTTTGCTCTGTTCCCACCATGTGCCACAGGAAGGGCTGCTGCCATGTTTCCTGGCTAGCCCAGTCTAGCATAGCAAGTGTGCAGGGCAATAAGGAAGCCTCTGAGGTCTAGTCACGTCCTGGGTGTTTTGGACCACATTCTTTGCCCTCACCTATCAGGCTCAGTGGCCAGAGGTGGTGGAGAAGGCAAAGTTGTCCTCTGATAGGGTAAGGCTGATTCCAGAGCATCTGAGGTTGCACACGGCATCACAGCCACCAGAGCTTTTAGCGTACTGCGGAGGTATTGTCATGTTTCTTGCTGTACATGTAATATACGATGTATAGTTCTGTCAATGCCAGTTAACTAGTTGAAAATTAGCTTGTTTTACCTAAGACAGTGGCAAACTCTGTGTCTGGATACTCCACAGAGTTAACCCCAAGACAAGTTACTACACATATGAACAGAAACTAGCTGTAAATGCTGGTCTAGGCAGAGATGCCATGGGGAAGGATAGCACAATGCATAGATGATGAAAATCAAAACATGTTTAAACACCATAATTTAAGTTTGAACAATGTGGCCAATTTGAGTAGGGCCTTGTTGAGAGTTTCATTAGTCCATTCTAACAATGAAGAAAATTCAGAGAGATTCAATTGTCCTGATTTAGAAATGCAAAGTAGCTAAAAGCAGAATTAGTAGCTCAATTTTTGTACGGCAGGTTGCAAACCATGTAGAGTACCTGCACTGAAATACTGGGATGGAAAATCTTTATCTGGGACATTCTAATGCAGTGTACTTGAGAAAACCAAGTTGTGTAGTTTCTATCATTTTTGTCATCTAAGACTCTTAACATAAAATGGTGCTGCACTGCAGATCAGTAAAATTTATTTATTTATCTTTTTTTACTTAATTTATAAAACATGAAGCAACATCTGATAATGTAGCCTCTAGGTGTTTGGGAGGTAGGACAACAACAGGAATTTAGAGTGGAAGTTATTCTTTCTTCTTTTTCCTATAGATTACATACACAGAAATGTGAATACATACTAATTGGCTATTCTTAGCTCTTATTTTTGTGTCTTATTCTTGCATGTAATTGTTTGAACAGACAAACTATAATCCTCCTGCTGAAAACTGTAACTACAGAGAATTATAGCACTTAGTTTATCTTAAAGAATATCCAAAATTACAGATCAGTATCAACTGAATTATAGCCAAAGGATGTAGACACTTATTTTTGTTATTGTAAATTGGGAAAAATAGCATCTTGGAAAAAAATTATGGAGAAATGTTTTAAAGAAAGTATGTGAGGAGAACCCCAGAAGGTTTCTGATAAGGCACAAATCAGAAACAGTCATCATTATAAATCAGTAACAGCCAGTAGCACTATGTAGGAATGAAAGCAGACACCACTTAAGAAAGCCCAAGTCTGGTTTTTCAAGATGCCTCATGTTGTTCTCTTTCTTTTAGTAAAATATTTCCAAAATCATCTAAGCCTTTGGAGTTAAAAGCCATACTTTGGATTATATCCAGGGTTTTTGAAATATTGTATGTTTATGAATAAATTCAGTGGCCAATGACACTTACTGTTAGATTGTCTAGATGAGGCTTTTGCCACTTTAAACTGAAAGAGCATGAGAACAGCCTGGCAAAGTGATTCCTGATTTACGTATGCATGTCAGAATTTCACAAGTACTAAAATATAGAAGTTGCAAATGATGCCTGAGCTGAAAGATATCAATTTATCTACCATTGGTTTATTGGCTCTTGAATCATGCTTCTAGATATATTTCATAAATGTGAAATAGTCTTATCAGTCTGGTGTTTTTTTTATTTGCAGACATCAGCATATGGGAACTAATATGACTGTTTTCTTCACTATAGTATTTTATTGTGTGCACAAACACTGCCTGAAATACTGTACATCTGAATTTTCCAGTTGTCACTGGCAAAGGGTGAACACCACAGCTCATCTTTGTGGCCCTTAATTAGCAGCCTTTCTGTTCAGTTATGACTACAAAGGCCACCAGAGCCAGCTGTGCAGGTACCTTGTCACAGATGACTTGGAGATGTAGGGTGAGGTTTCGTTGCTTGCTTCCTTGCTACGGAACCTCTGAATATCCTGGATGGGGAGGTGTTTTTGCTAAAGACACCAGAGCCCAGTGCAGCAGTTGTGCAGCATGGAGGTCAGGCACACAATGCAAAGAAGCTCCTGTTTGCTGCATTACCAGAAGAAGCCTCAAGATTTGAAGTACTGTTTCGATTTTATTCAGACACCAGAAATGCTTTCGTCTATTTGGCAATTCAGCCTGGTGGTATTTTCTGCTGTGCCACCTGATCGTGCTCCATCAGGCGAAGGGCTGAGCTGGAAGGATGTGCAATTAAAACATGCCACTGAAGTATTTATTCACTGGGCTTAAACCACGATAGAGATTCAAAAAGAGACATCACTGAGGAGCTGGAGTGTTTCAAGAGCTGGTATGCCTTTCCATCTGAGGGAAAGGGCAGGATCACGGTTGCCAGAATAGCCTGAATTTCAAATTCCAGAGCTGAGTTGAATGGACCACATTTTTAAAGGCTTTAAAAAACGTGTGATAGAACAAACTCTTCTGGGTGTTCCTTATTTAGAGCTAATTAGGCTACCTTGACCTGCAAGGAAATTACAGAAAGTGTGGCTGGGAACAAAGAAAGTATTTTTATTTCAGATTCTGTCTGGAAGGACAATTTTTGCATGGCACCCTTCTGTAATGCTGGTCTGGGTGCATATATTATTTTTATTGTGCTTGGTATCATTTTGATTTACTTATTAGATTACTATAGCTCTAGAAGGCAATCGGGCCTCTTGATTATTCAGTTTTTATAGCTGCAGTACAATTTGAGAGAAGGAATCAAAACCCAGAAGCAATCCTTAGATCTTCTGGTGCAACACACTTTTTCCTTTGCTCCCGTTCCTCTTTGCATTCTGACAGCAGTAAATGTGGACTACAGAAATTAATGAAACTGGATAATTTTAAAAGTCTGTAAACCACCCACCTGGATTGCTTAGTATGGTGAAAGAAGAGCTTAAACTAGACAGGTTTTAAAACTGGAATTTTGGTACAGGCCATCGAAAAACATTGGAGTGCATGCAAAGGAGGAATGTTTGCTGATGTATTTGTAAAGAACAAATTCAATCATTAATACACAACTAACCATGTTGAAGACTTCGTAAATGTACATTTGTACTGACTCACTTCTGTAACTGTTTGACCTGATTTAAAAATAAGAAAAAATAAGAAATCAATAATTATTTCTATTTTTTTTTTTTTCCTCAGGGGAAGAAGTGGAAGCATTTTGGTTTTGTTCTAGGTGTTTTTTGGTTTGTTTCTTTCCATTTTTGAGAAATGACAGTAAGGAGAAATTTTCTACTTTGCTTCATTATGTTTTATTCTGAGAAATTAAAGGCATGAATTTGCCCTTAAATATTTTTACTTTTCATAGCTGTCCTTCACTATTTTCCCAAGCAAGTGAAGTCTTCATGATAAACATTTAAGTCTTTTTTTTCCTCATCATATTTTCAGAGCCAGAAGTCAGAAACAAATTCTATCATTTTTCAGCTCAAACATTTTTCTTTTGTTGTGAAAGGGAAAACATAATTTGGTGTGGGTTTTTTGGAGGGTGAATGAGCATCTTGGAGATGATCTCTTCTTACAGCACAGTGAAGATGCTAGTTGCTGGGTGTGCACCTGCCTACTGCTCTCAGGGCATGTCCAAGGAAGAAGACTGGAGTGCATGGGAGTGAAATACTGGCTTTGCAAAGTTGGTGAAACTTTGACTCACTGTCCTTCAGTAATTTCAAATACATTTGTTCACCTGCTGTGGGGAACCAGCCCAAAGGCCTTACAAGAAGTCCAGATAGATGACATCGATAGGTCTTCCCCTGTCCACTGATGCAGTCACTCCATTGTAAAAGGCCACAAGGTTGGTCAGGCAACACTTGCCCTTGGTGAAGCCAGGCAGCTGTTTCCAACCACCTTCCTGTCCTCCACATGTCATAGCTTCTAGGAGGATCTGTTCTGTCATCTTCACAAGCACAGAGGTGAGGCTGACAGGTGTCTTTCACTAGACCAGTTTGATAAAGCCCTAACCAACCTGGCTTCGACCACTGCCAGGAATGGGGCTTCCACAGCTTCTCTGGGCAACTTGTGCCAGTGTCTCACCACCTTCATGATCAGAGGCTGTTCCCTCAGCCTGCCCTTGTGTGTTGTGTACCCGGGCCTGAGCTCACAACCTGAAAGGCCTGAAAGATGGCTTCATATGGGAGAAGGAGCAGGGTCAGGGGGCTGAGGGCCTCTTTCTGGGGGATTGCTCCCCGTGACCTTCTGCTGCCCTTTGGGCACAGGCACTGCCCTCCACCTGCCCTTGTGTGCCTAGGCTCCCCTCTAATCCTGTGCCTGGGCTCCCCTGGATGCGATGGTGTCAGTGGTGTTCCAGGAGGGCTGGGGGTCCTCTGTGACCCCACATTGACCCAGGTCCCTGCAAGTAGCACAGCCTCCTGTGCCCAACAGTGGCTGAGTGGGGGGGTGAAGCACCCAGACATCTTGCTGTTGGGAAAGGGAGGCACAGTGTCCTCAGCAAGGTCTCCCAAAGAATTGGTTTTGTTTCCCTTCCAGTATCTTTTCTAGTTTGTTATGTTCTTTTGGAAATGGGAGGACTAGGACTATGTACAGTATTTGAAATATGGGTGCAATATACATTGGATTGTCGAGGTAAAAGTGTTTGTATTTTATGTTCTATTTATTTTAATTTCAAACCATTTACTGGTTCCTTCTTCCACTAAGTTTCTTTTCAACTTCACTAACTTATAGTCATAAAAGTGTAATTGTTAGTGTAAGTAATGGGGAATTTGTCAAAAATAAATTTCCACTAGGAAATTTATTCGTGGCCTGAACAGGCTGTCCTGACACTGAAAAGACTGATACATTTTGTGTTCACATCAGATCTTTATTCTATGTCAAACTGATCTAAAAGCACGGCTATGAGCTTACTTATATCTGAAAATGTTTTTTGGCCCATAAAATCGGTATTCCTATGCGTGATTTACACAGTGACTATTTTTAAACAAAAACAATTAAGTATTTTTCTAATGCTAGTGCAAGCAGTAGAAACTCAAAATGTTTTTTTTTCACAGGAAATTAGCAGACTAGGAATAAAATTCTTGGCTCTGTGAAGTAACTAGTAATATTTCCATCTGTTTCAGTGATGTACTCCCTATCAACTGCTAAGTAATTTCAAGTTACTGAATAGGTTTCAGAAAATTATGGCTAGCTTCAAATACAGCTTTTGAATAAATGGCCAATACTTCAACTAAATACCCAGGTTTATCTTTCTTCTCCATAGGCACATAGTGAGCATCCTGACAAAACCAACCAAATGCCTAGCAAGTGTGACAGATAACTGTTTCTATAAGCACAATCAGCAGCTTGTCACACTGCTGCCTTCCTCTCTGTAACCTCAGTACCCAGAAGCCTAATAGCTCAGTACTGTCAGACTGACTCAAATTAACTGCAAATGATGGGGTGATACTTATTTAGGGCAACTCTTGGCACACGGTTAATTTACATGTTCTACTACTTACGGATTTGCTCTTCAGCGGAAAGCAAACTCATTAGAACACTAAGGGAAGATTCTGTGTTCTTTCTTGAAACGTTGAGCATTTGGAATAAAAGAGTAATTATAGTTGTTATAGTCAGCAGAACAATGTGAAATAGTTTTACTTAGAATGATATGCAAGCACTTGTCAGCTTGCCATTCACAGCAACCTTTTAAAATGCCACACTAGTTACTTTCTAAATGCTTAAATATTAAGTCACTGGAACACAATTAAAATAATGATACTCAGGGAAAGATACTCTTGTGTTTGGATTTCAGCCACACAATCCATGGCAGAAAATCTATGTATTTCTAGAAAAGTAATAAAATAATATTCCATGTAAGTTAGATTTCTTGCTTAAATTACACTGATATTAAAAAAATCCCACACCATTTACCCCATGCAGTCTTGGCACAGTATTGTACTGTTCATAGTATTTAACAATAACCCATTTCAAAACACAAGTAAAAGGGAAAAGAATATTCTTATGGTAATGCATCAATTACAGTCATTACCACAATGTGTAGCAAAAGCTGTATTTTGCTCCAGTGATTTGGGGGTTCTTTATTTGCAGGAGCTTACTATCTTGCAAAGGATCTCTGCACCATATTGAGTCAGCACAGGCTACTGAGCCGTTTTGAATGCAATGTGCTAATTAGTTACCCTGGTTTTAAAATACTTAAAACACCAAAACCACATGCCTGGCATTGCTGAACTTCATTTTAACAAGTCAGACATTTGTATATGACACTCTCCACCTTGTCATTGCTGAAAGCATATACTATGGCACACCGTATTTTTAATCCCTGTTATCTCTGTGCAAACCTGGCAAAAGTTTATTAATTTCAGTAGGCTTCCTGGTGAGACTTTTTTTTCTTGTATAACAGGGCAGAATCTGGGTTATGTTCTCATTTCCAAGCTCAGTGTTCCTGCAGGCTTCTGCACTGCTCTATGCTGGCTGCAGTAAAGGCGTAACACAGCTCGGATAACTGCCTCCTAAAAGTAGAAGTGCTCCTTGATGTCTGAGCTCCAGCTCATGGGGATTTTGCTGCCTTTCTCCTCTCCAGTTCCTGCAGGCTGACTATGAACATTCATTAGGTTGCTGTATTATAAAAATAGACTAGTTACTAAGACATCAATAAGTCACTTAATTTAGAGACTGCCAGGATTTCTTTCATGAGTGATTTTGGCAGAGTGGATACGTTGCATGATGAAGCCCCCAAGGCTGATTTGGTAATCAGCTGGGCTTTCAGCTCAGTCCTTCATGAAACTGGGTATGTAAGAAAGCTGCTGTGCTCCTTTTGCTGAGAAACATGCTCGAGGTCTTTTTCTCTTAGAGGATCCTTGCCAAAACCCACTGTCTTTGAATGTACCCTTGCCAAAACCACCCTGTTCTCAACATCATGACATCATACGTAGTCTTCACCCCAGTGAAAAAGGACAGTATGTAGTTCAAACATCTTGACACCTTTGACTGTAGATGCATTGCTGTCAGTAAAGGTTAAACCAGCTCTGTGACCAGAAGGAACACACCCTGAAAGCAGCTTGCAAATGAACTTCCCTCAGTGGCTTAGCACTATTATCGTGGATAGTACAATGTTGGTTTTATCTTGAATGGTGGTGCAAACTTACTGGTATACATCTGTACATAGATGTGAGAGTACTTTCCGAAGGACAGTATAGGCTGTGGGTCACTGGAGATAGCTCAGATGGGATTGCCTGCAAGCATTTATTTTTTAAATCATTTTAACACCAATAAATGTTGGCTGCAGGGATAAGGAGGTTCTTTGTGATAACATGTTGGAAAACTGAAGATCGTCCCCACACTAGAAAGCCTACAGCAAATTACCTGGCACTCAGGCTGTTACTGAAGAATCTGAAGCAAGCCGCTATGTTCAAAAATACTAGTCATAATGTTAGGGAACTAAACTTTTACACAAAAAGCTCATGGAGCTTTGCTGTTCACCGAATAGATGACTGAAAAACCATGCTGTTTGAGGTTTATGTTCATGGTTTTTCTCTATTAATTACAGAGCCACTTTACACTTTTTGATAATTTGCACAAAATTGGCTGAACTCCAGCTTTAATGATTTAAACTAAAGCCTAGTTTTAGTTTGTGCCTTTTTGGTTTCTGCAGAAATGGTGGGACTGACGGGAAAGGATGTGAGAGCTCAGTGACTGAAAAAAATGGAAAAATTGGCTGTGCAAGCAAGAAAATAACATATTAAAGACTAAAGCAGGGTCAGCTTATCACAAGGTCAGAAATCTTCTCTTTAAGGGTTTTGTTTGACAGCGAGCAAAGGATAAATACTTGTGAGGAATGCTGAAAACTGAGTGTAGAAGGTATGTACAACACACTGATTTCTTACATCAAGACTCGATCCTGTGATGTTTTTACTGTGGGTGATGGCTTTTTGGCTCTTTGATGTCTTTTTTCCTTTGGTTCACCGTGACAGTACCTTTTCACGTGGCACAATTTGATTGTGTTAAACAAAGCAGCAGGTATGGCAGGGCTTGGAGAGCAGCCAACTGTACAAAAGCAAGGAGGATGTATACTTTCAAACTGCATTTTGTGTTATAAGAGACAGCTATATGGGGGCAACAGTACAGCAAGTGTTTCTGGCTCTGAAAAGTTAGACTCCACTGCTTAAATTCTTTAATAGAGAGTGAAAAGGACAGTCCCACAGGTATGGTCTACAACTGCATTTAGGGACAAAAAATGTATCCTCTCACCTACTATTCCTTCGGTGGTAGATTTATGCAGCAACATACTCCTAATCATAGTAATTGCTTTGAAAAATATGTTGTATTTAATGCATTGCTTTCTCTGTCATAGGGGCTGGAATATAATATAGCTCAAGATTTAAAAAGAATCTGCCTTAGTATTTAGCCCACAGGCAACTCCTTGAGGACTAGCTTCATCAGAGGCTTTTCCAGCTAGAACATCAGTCAAGACAGGAAAGAACCTGGAGCAGAACATGAGTAAAGGATGAGTGTCTGAAATATTCAGGGTGTAGCTGGAAAAGCAGTATGAATGCTGAAGTCTGTGTCATCGTCCTTTGCCTCTTCTCCTTCCTCCCCCCTGCTTTTTGTTACTGTCTCCAGTTTTAAAAAGAATTAAAACCTCAACCAAGTGTATTAATGCTTCCTTTGAATTATTCCTTTAAACAAAATGTTGAAAACCTGATTTTTTTTTTGTTATTGTTATTATGCATGGTAATTCTTTCTTCTGTAGACTGTGGAAAGTTCTGCTACGTCTACATACCTGAAAGTGGTGTTAGCCACTTTAGGTCTGTGACAAGTAAATTTGTAAGGCGCTGAATAAGGAGGAAATAGTCTGATTTTGAACATGACCTTGCACACTGTATCTTTGCCACCAATCTCCTGTTCCACTTGGTCTGAAGTGATAATACTGTGATTTGGCCAGAATACAGCTTGTGTGGATTGATTACATGTCCTAGCTGTGGATACAAGTATATAAGGCACAGTGCGGGAGGCTCTTGAGTTGCTGAACTGCAGCAGCAGCTTACAAAGGAGGCACAAATTCTTCCCCCCGAGCTCTATGTGCGTTCCTCTCTGTAATGCATATAGCATTGTTCCTGTTGCATATTTACAGCTTGTCTTTATGTGTTAAATAAAGGCTGGGTACTTCATTAAAAGTGGCAGAGACCAACCTGGAACTGAATGAACAAAATGGACAAAGTAAGGATTAAAAACTTGCTCAGGGCCAGTGTCAGCCCGTGGCTGAGCCAAGAGGAGAATCCAGGTGTCCTGATGCATTGTATAGTGCATTCCCACTAGGCCATGATATCTGTTGTGCAGATAATGCAGTAAAAAAAAGGGAAAAAAAAAAGATAAAATATCATCTGAGCCACCTCCCTTTCTGCATTAGATGAACAGCAGAATCCTGTAACAATGCAGTGAGACAGTTGCACATGAGGTAGGTGTATGTATAATGGCTGGTAAACTATAAAATGCACCATAGAAAAGGCCACATGGAATCACCTTGAAGCTTATGTTAGTTTTTAATGCCAAGAGCATCTTTTTATCTGTTACAATCCAGCAAGATCTTGTTTTTCATACTTTCTTAAAGATGTAAGTTTACCAGAATACCTGCTGTCTTTACAGTTTTTGCCAGTTTTGCAATGGGGTCATACTACCACCACATTTCTGGATGATACTCCAGAATTTGAGTAAGAACATAGTCTTTCTTCCACATCTTTGAAAAAACCAAAATTAAACAAGTGAGACTTTATAGCAGTGGTGACATTTAGCCAACGCTTTCAAGGGCTATAATAACATCAACCTAGCACTCACAGATTCTAGAAGAAGCTTTGTTTTTTCATTGAGAGGATTTATTTGGGATTAAGCAAGCCAGACAGAAGTGTGTAAAAATGATATTGTGGCAGCTGACTCATCTAAGGACTTCTCTCTCTTTGATCCCGTGTTTGCCCCAGAGAGACATGTGAGGCTATGTTGTAAGTGAATCTTCTAGTTGTAAGGTTCAAAACCTTGTGTCCTAAAATAGTTTATAACTCATCTGTGTCTGCAACACTTGCCATTGTGACCACAGGATTTTATTGGAATGTCCTTCTAACACAGCTGCCAGCAATTCTTCTTCAGAACTTATTTGTTCAAAATGTAGCTGTCTGCTTCCTTGCTGAAGTCAGCAGCTATGCCTATTTTACTATAAACACTGACAGATTGCCTTTAAGTTGTCCCTTTGTTTTTTGCAGACCTTAATGGATATGCTACTTGTCTTTGTTTTTCTCTGAGCCTTGTACTTTGAGATTTGCATTTTAGCAATGTCACAACAGTAAAGATCCTAAAGCTGTATGTCAGCACGGAAAAACTATTTTGTCTTCTGTTGCTTCTAGGAAATTAATTTCCCTTCAACAACTATCTTGGTGTATTCTTTCTACTCTATTCCTTATACTCTCTTTCCCATCTTTCGACATTGAGATTTGCTGCATAATGTTCTGTTGAATGCATAAAGTTTAAATGTAAAACTTGTGGGTTTTTTTCACACCCTATAAGCATTTGACAGAAAGGAGTTTTGAAAATGTAGTCATTACATTTCATAATGTAGTCCACCGTAAACTGGAATAGCCCTTCTTGACAAGAACGTAGGGTAACCAGTACTGTGAGTTTAGAAGATGGGTTCATGTGATTCAAGTTTGAGTTTCCAAAAGGCAGAGTCCAAATGTGGTAATAGATGTGCATGTTAGCCTGAAAACTTGGTCAATTCTGCAAGTGTTTTGTTCTGAGAAAGATCTGAGGTAACTTTACAACATGTAGCTCTTCAGGAGAAGCAAAAGTACTTCTGTTGCATTTTGTTTGACTGGGCAACAGTCTGAGGCCTACTTTAAAGACGAATCTAAAATCTTATCGTAGGAAGGAATTCTGATTCAAAAAATATCCTTGAATGCTGAGTAAATAAACAGATGACAGGCACAGTCATTGTAGCCCTTTATGTTTTCCCACCATGTAAAGCGAAGTGTCCGCTTCCTTTCATGCTTCCTTTGTTTCTTGCATTCAGTTCAATTCCTGAACACTTTCACTGAAGCTTGGAAGTGCCTCAGCCTTGCTAGTACCTAGACTGTTAGCATGAAAAGCGTATGAATGCTGTAAAGCATTTGAATAGGCTTGAATTCCAAGTTTAAAACAGGAATGCTGAATGCCAAATTTGGTAGCTTTTGGGAATGTGGAGGTAAACCCCTGAACTGAATTGCCTTTGAGGAGGTTGGCATCATGAATGGGTTTGACTAAAAGCTATCAGTCTAATGGTGGCTGCTAGATGCCCATGTCCTGCAGAGCAGCAGCCTAGTTCACTCCTAATTAAAATTCCAGCTTTAATCTGAGTGAAGATGGGCCAGAACAATTTTCTTATTTCCTTTCTGTGCTTTCCTAGTGCCTGTGCCACATTCCTGTTTCATTTACTCTCACGGGGCCTGTTCTGGAGGGTGGCAATCGTGGGAGCCCAGACATGCATTTTTTTTGTAAATGTTTCCCTGTGAGCAGGATTGTTTCTGTCTTCATAGCTATCCTGCAGGAGACCCTCCACTCGATTTTCTCTTTAGGAGGAGGAGCAAACTGCTTGATGCACAACTGAAACCTGTGTACTTTGGTGGTGAAACTGTACTTATTGAGAGGGCCAGAGTAGTTTGAGAGACTGACCATACTTTGAACATGTTACCTATTTCTTAGAGCTGTGAGTAACCTCTTGAGAGGTGACATATATACAAAAGTAGCTCTCCATCTTTTTGTCACAAGCACAGACTTGCTGAAAATAGAATCTTCAGAAAAGAAAAGTGAAAGACAGTGATTGTAACTACTCAGAGCCACCTCAAGCTGTACATGGAACGTATAAAACTGAAACGTATGCTCAGCTGCTGGTACCAGCTGTTGCATTCATTATAGTAATTGCTACCATTAGTGTGCTATTAATATTTCTCTTACAAATTTGTAAGAGAAACAGAAATGCAGAGTCTGCTCCATCTGCAACCAGTTAGGTTCTTTGTGGGTCAAGTCACACAAGTAACAATTTCTAGCAGTGCTGTTGCCCTCCAAGGGAACAATTCTTAAGAGAAGCTTCGTTTCTCTGAGCTACTTGTGAAATTTCCATTTTGTGTTGGAGGAGAAAGACAGCAGGTAAAAATGGGAGGGCAGAGATATATTTGCTGCAGGATCTGCTTGCCTATTGCAGCCAAAGTCTAACACCTTGCAACAAGAAGCAGGAAGCCTTTGAAGTAGCTTTGTACAACTTGGAGACCCTGGAGTTGACAGAGAATTCAGCCTTTTACAAAAATGGACCGTGTGTGACTAGGTCTGAATACATGGCTTAGCCTCTGGATTCAAGGCAGCATGCTAAACCACCCTCAGATGCTGGCATTGGTGTGAATCTGAGGTAATGTCATTCCAGCAATTGCAAGATGCTCCTATATCAGCTCTTCATCACTAGTTTTTTCCTAGAACAGCTTTATTGTGGGCCAGGATTTGGTCCTATAATGTTTGTTTCTTTTTTTTTTTTTTTTTTTTTTTTTTTATTCTTCCCTATCACCTATTTTTTTTTTCTGTTGCTTTAGAGAAGTTTTCGTCCATGAAAGTGCTGTTGACTCAGCATCTTTCAGCTCAAGAGCACCAACACTGCTCACAACAAGTAGCTTGAAAAAATGTTTCAATTTCATTTTCTTGCTTTGCATAAGCTATTAGAAGGGAGGATGTTGCTGATCTAAACAACAGTTATTCATCTGAATGATCAATACTGTAGTTGAGAAAAAAGTAGTTAATTTATCTAGTTCATTTCACAAGAAAATGTAAAGTACTAGAAAATGTTGCTATATTGATGGTTTGTGGTCTGATCCTTTTTCAGCTGTAATGGAGAAAATGATTAATCAAAAGTATATCGGTGATAAAATTTAATTATTCAGTGATCAGTAAATGACTCGACAATATTAGTACGGTTGCCTGCAACAGAATTAATATGCTAATGCTGCATACATACAGCTGTAATGTGTGCTATTTCAGGGTGACCTGTGCACACACATATACTAAATACTGTCACTGAAATCAGCTGGACTTCTTCTATGGCTGCTCAACATCAGTGCTTGCTTTTGAAGCACTTTGAGACACTTGTGAAATGCAGCCTGAAGTCTTAGCACTTGTGATTTCTTAAGCCTGCAGTGTTCAAGGTCAGGGTGGACAGAGCCTTGGGTGACATGGTTTAGTGTGAGGTGTCCCTGCCCAAGGCAGGGGGGTTGGAACTAGATGATTTTAAGGTCCTTTCCAACCCTAACTATTCTGTGATTTACAGGGAAAATACTTCCAGCACTCCCTGTTGCAGAGAAAATGGGAAAACCAGAATCCTAAAGCTAGAATCCAAGAGGCAGCCCTAAATAGCCTCAGTTTATTTGGGAACACTATGTTATTTTTGTTTTCATTGGGCCTTCCAAGCTCCTCTGGAAAAGGTAACCACTTCTGCATGATCATCTCTTCAGCCACCACGAGGCCCAAAGTCTAGAAAAGGCTGTGGCTAAGCACAGCATTGAGATGGGATGGGCTAGTGCCTCAGGCGGCTGGAGGGCAGGCAAAATATTCTTGTTTTCCCCACATGCCTTCATATACATGCATGGAAAGTTGCAAGTCTGTCCCAAAGGCCAGTTTCACCACACGCCCTCCAAATGCCTTGCCTGACTTCATGGAGAGTGGTGGGAGAAGGTGTGAAATTCAGTGTCAGATGGCGAGGAGATGTGCTGGAGCACGCTCCAAAGCATTAAGAAATGGGTGGTTTGGTTTTTTCTTTTTTTCTTCCTAAGATGGTTGGTGCCTGCTTCAACAGCATCTCCTTGCAAAAGCAGGTGCTGTGTTTCTTATTGCACTGAGAAGCGTCCATCCTTTATTTAGCAGTACTGCGGGAAGAGCTACTGTCTTGCTGAAGCATGCGAAAGCTCCATCCTCCCGCTTTCTGTACACCCTTCTCCTCACTGCCTGGAGGGCAAAGGATAGCAAGGCTGGTTCTGGGAGTTGCTTTCTTCATTATTCTGGATTTTTCCTTCATCCCCATCTAGTGTCAGCTTGTTCACCCTCTGGGCTCAGTGAGAGGAAAATTGTTTGCTCATCAGATTACCTGACTCTCACAGAAATTGCACACATCCTCAGAAGCTGGGGAAGGCTGTACTCTCAAAGTGAACTCAAGCCAAGGACCAGCAAAAACCTGACTATAAGTTTTGCCTCAGCCAAAAATCCATCACTGCAAGGAATGACAAAATGTAAAATTTGATGGATTTGGAATGAAAGAGCCATTGATTCCAGAAGTGTCATACATAGCACTGATTGAAGCAGCAAGGTTTGAGGGAGACCCTAGTTAAGTTTTAGCAGTTCATCATTAATACTGCATTTGTTGTGTTTTATGATGATTTATGTAATATTACAGAAAAAACAGACCAAGCTCTAAGCTGATGTAAATCTTCACTGCTCACTCCAATTCAGTGAAGTTCTGCTAGTCCCTTTGGAAATTTGGAGTTTGATTAGCAGTTTTTTTGTTACATACAATATTTTCCCTGCTTCCACAGGGTTTGCAGTATGTATTTCAAGTAACATGTTGATAACTTCATCTGAATGCAGAGCTTTCTCTGCAGATTAATAGCATGAAGTTGATCTCACAAAAGGACATGTACCTGACCTCACATTGCTAATGCAGTTAAAAACACTAATGAGGTCTTGCTATGGTATTAGCTCTTACCTTTGCAGTTCTCCCAGAAAAAATATAATTTGATGTTTACGCTGCCACAGCAAATGCAATTCTAGTAATTCCCAAGTTACATCCCTTGCATGTGAGAATGCCCAAGAATTTGTCTTTATGAGTTCTGCTTCCTAATAATATCTATGCACGATGTCTTATAATCTGAGAAACACTGAACCAATCTGCAAAATTATATTTGATGTGACATCTGTTTTACTTCTGTCATTATCTTTTCATCCTACTTTTTCCTGCAGTTTGTTGATCTGAGCTAGGAATGTGGAACTTGATTTTTCAAGGTGCTCTGCTTCTGAAAGGGCCAGGATATAAGGACACAGCCAGAGATCCACCTCTTGATATCCCTGGGGTACAAGACCCTACTTAGGCAGAGGGCCAGGGCAGCAAACTACCCTCCTGAGTCTATAGGCTGCTATGCTGGCCAGGCTATGGAAATTGAACTTCAGGGTATCATTTTGACTGGGAGTAAAAGGGGGAAAAGTTCAATAATATTCACAAACTTGGCCTGAACGTGTAATGGTGCGATCTATCATCCATTCTTTCAAATAGATCATGCAGATCTTAAATCCAAAGCCTGTGTGTTGACAATCTTAGACAAAAAAATTTAAAAGCTTTGGGCTTGAAACCTGATTTAAATTTAAATCATAATTGATTTTTTTTCTCATTTTGATTTTTATGAGCACACGGACTATAACTAGCAGTTGCCCTTGAGGAGTCTTTAAAAATATAGTTCTGTGAACTGCTTCCCTGAAGATTGATAGAGCTGTTATTCCTTCAGCTATCTCTGAATCATCTTCAATTACTGTATGTCTTTATAAAATAATTATAGGTTTTATCCAGGAACTGAGCCTGGCTCTTTGTTTTTCATAAAACACTTAAGCAGGCTTGGTTATCAAAAGATGACTTTACCCAGCCCAAGCTCTCAATTGTTTAGCTTTGAACTTTTATTCTCTTATTCAATGTTTTGCTACCATGTAGCAGCTATATTCCTTTGGAAAAGATTTTGGCTGGTCTATCCATCTCTTTACGCTTACTAATTTGCCTGCCAGAGTAAATCGCACACAAGAATGAACTCAGGAGACTTATTAGTTCAGATGAAGCTAATCAGACTTAAACCAATAAATAAATTATGATCTGTCCCTGGAACATCTCTGCTTGTGTGGAAATCAGTCCGCTCTTTCTTTTTCCCTGTGCATGTGTAATGGGGAAATACTTTGTAGGAATAAATCAGTTTTGAATGCAAGATGAGAACAGACTGAATGAAAATAAATGGCAATCGGGTGGTAGCCACATGGAACTGTCATCTGATGCCCTTCTGTGTCCTGTGTCTCCAGATACAGCTTTGTTAATGTCTTGGCCAGTGACAGGTATGTTGCAATAAGGAAGGCACCAGGTAAAATCACTGAGACTGCCAATTGTCCAGGCAAGACAGGTCCTCACACATTAAGGCTGGCAGTTCTCTTCCTTCAGGTATCCTAAGACGTTTGGGTAGAAGATATTTTGTAAAGGAAAGGTTTTGTTCTCTCTGCACCTTCCATTTTTGCTACTGTTAAGGACACCTTTTACTTATGGCAAAGATCGGGTTAAAGTACCAGTCTTTCTTTTAGTGAAATGTGAGGAATTGGGAAGTCATACAGCTTCCACATGCCTTTATATAATGGTACAGGAGGGGATTGTTCTTTTAAGATGAGTTAGCAAAGTTCTTGATTATCAGAAGTGTTGTCAGTAAAATAGATTTTCAACTCTGTAGAAGTTATATCTCCATCTTTGTTTTCTGTATTATTTTTATGCACTGTTGTGGAGGATTGAATGCATAAGTCTTTCACCTGGAGGAATTTTCAGCATGTATGCCACTGAACTGAAGTATGGAAGGAATCTAAACTCTAGTTCATCTTCAGTCCAGTGTGATCAGTGGCTGCTGCTGGGATTTTGCAAGGCTTCTTAATAGAAGTTGCCACTTCTAATGGGATGTGTTCCAGAATAACCTCTGAATTCTGCTATTGCCAAGTGCTGGTAAACTATACAACAGTCAGCAGCTTGGCTGTTCTTTGGGGATATGATTAAAACCACTGCATTCCCTTTGGTTTAATGAAGCAAGTTTCATTCTTCCACCTCAGAGTGCACAGTCCGTTATAAGTTGACTTAACTGATTCTCATTTAGGGCATAAAACTTTGGATTAGACCTCTGTGCTCTGTTTACTTAAACCTCTCTGCAGAAGATCCTTATTATGAAGGAGTGACAGAAATTCCTCATGCCCAGGAGGACTGGCTGGTTAAGTAAGAAATGCTCCTGTGATGAGGAATAGTATGTTTAGTACCTCAAGACTGAGTGCTCACTTCAGTGACTTGGCCTTCTTAAAACCCTGCAGATTTTATCTTAATTAAATGATGATGGCTTACAAGTTCAGCTTAGTGTAAACTGATACAGATTTTTTTTCCATGTTTCCCTTTCGTTTTGGGGTTTTTTTTGGCTTGTTTTTTTTTTTGGTAGTGCTCCTCATCAATGGTATTGCTGGGGCAGACAAATACATCTGGGAGCTATCCTGTATCACACTGTGATTGCCTTGCATGTTTACACTATAAACATCACATAGAGAAAGAAAGACCTAAGGGTGAAGTGAGTTGTTCAAAATCAAGTAATCAGGCCCTGTACTGAGAATCTCACTCAGCTGAAATTCAGCCTCATGTGATCCTATCACATTGCTGTTTCCTAATTTGCTGCCTCTTTTGATGCTTTGCTTTGGTGCCCTTTGTCTCTTGCTCTTCAGTGGCTACAGGTGTTCATAGCACTACCTTTGTTCAGGAACATTTTCTTTTCAATAAAGGGCTGATAGATTCCTTCAGGGATGCAGCTGATCACAAGATAGGAAATGTAACTTGAGCATCTCTGGAAATAAATTTGTGATGCTGTAAGTCTGACATTTTTCAAGATAAATATATTTAATCAGTTCTGCTCTTGAGACTGCAATTGGGATAGAGGTGCATCTCCCCTTGTACCTGCTTAGAATTCATTTCATGTCAGTGGGGAATGAAAACTGTTTATATACAGTGACACAGATAATAGATTGGTAGGTGTTAAAGAGCCCGAAGTCTACATTTTATGTTTGGCCAGTGTGTGCCTGTGTCATGTAAGCAGGCAGGACTACTCATACTACGTGATATTTTTCACAACTGCTATACTGAAGGAAGGAAGTAGTCTTATCTCAGGGCAGGGGCAACATGCACAGGGACACCCTCCATTTTAATGCCACCTAAAAGTCTCTCTGGTGGATAGTGACATTTTGTTAAGCAGGATACCAATATGAAAACCTAAAGATTTGCCAGTATTCTTTTCTGATTTACAGTTAAGTCAAATGTTTCATTTTAAAGGATTCTGATTCTTCCAAATATGTGAATTAATGAACAATTTTCTTTATCCATAGTTAGATTTAATTGCAAATAATTAAAAATTGTTTCAAGGAAAGCTGGCATTTATTGACATTAGGAGAGCATGGTATAATGCATCTTTACGCTAGCTAGTATAATTGTGTTTTCCTCCTCTCAGAATCCCTACCTTGATCATATTAGGCTGACCATAGAATAAATGTGAATAAATACTTCCACCAATCCCAACAGACTTTTGGAAATGTCTGTTTATTGCCAATTATTTCCTTCCAGAACATAATTTGCATCTGAGCCACGGATTGCTCTACAATAGCTTATCTCAATGTAATAATACATCTAGGTCTGTTGAAGTGTCTGTGTACAAAGTGAGTAGTATAGGGAAACCCAAGAACTCTTCAACTAGTATTTGATAGTTAGGGCAAACAGCAGCGAAACACACAATCTCCAGAACAGTGCTCTGTGAGGCAGGGTACTTTCAGAAGGTATCACCACAACATATTTTTCTACAGACCAATTTGTTTTTAAAATAGGATTTTAAGTCAACTCTGCCTTTCAGAAAAACATGCAGTATGTTTCCTTTCAAGCATTGCTCATTTACTGTATGGCTGGCCTCTTTCATGCAACACAATTCACTGACATCAAGCAGTAAGAAGCGGGAAGTAGAAAAAAGTATCACCCACCATCTGCTTCTGTACTGCTCCAGGTGCTACATACCTTTGTGTCTTTCATCTGTGATTCATTTCTAATTGACCAACTTACTCCAATATCCTATTACAGTATGTGGTATTTCTGGGAGCTTTCCATTGTTGTAGGGTTGTTTGCTGTTCTGTTTTTTTGTTTCTTCCCCAGCCTGCTGATATATTGAACTTTTCTGTAAGCTTCTCTGACTGTATTTTGTATATTACCTCCAGCTGTCTCCTAGACCTGAGTCTCCTGTTCTCTGGGTTTATTTTTTTATATACTTTTTCCCTGCAGTCTTGTTCTCTCCTTTTTCACATCAATTTGCCTATTACCCCTGAGTGAACTTTTTCAGTGTTTTCTGCATTGGCTGAGGTTTTTATGTTTCTCCTTGATTTAATTTCCTTCACTCAGTCTTGGTTTTGCTTTGACATTTCTGCATAAAGGAAGGTTAACTTGGTCTGCTTGAGAGTTAAATTGGAAAACATGCCGAAAGGCACATAAGGAAATTTCTTCAGGTCTTGGAGTCAGTGTATCCCAACATATGTCTCATACTACAGTAACATATAGCGTCAGTTGTAAATAGGCTGTTACATTACCACTTTCCCCATGTAAGGGGAGACAGTGTAGACAAGGATCAATAAATAGCAAATGTCAGAATGAGAAAACTGTTCAGCAGTTCCCAAGGAAGAGGCAGTGCTTTTTGCAGGGTGGATTCTCAAGGGCGTTGTTACGGTTCATTCTCTGTGAGAAGGAGCAGAGTCACACAGCAGGTATAGCAGCAAAAAGTCTGTGTCAAATATCCAGCAGGCGCAATTGCTTCATTATGGCTGCTAGAGCTACAACATGTACATATATTATATACATAGGGAACATATCTAAACATACTAGTATTCTCTGGGAAAAGTGGTTTCAGAACAGACTTTTAGTAAATGCAGAAAATCTGGTAATTTATTTTTTAACCTCTATTCCCACTTCATAATGCTCTCTTCCTCCCAGCTCTTGAAGCTTATCTTCAAGTCAAATTGTGCTGACCTTCAGAGATTAACTGTGCTGTCCAGGGGCAGGTGGGGCAATATTGCAAGAGACAGTAAAAATCCCTTTCTGAAGATCTGAACCTTGATCTTTCCTGAAGAATCTTAATAAAACTCTAAATTCAAGAAAAGGAGACAGAGCTGTGAAAGGAAGAAAGGTAAACTGAGACACTGCCACATCATTCATGCAGGAATGGAACGATGTGTGGTACCAGCAGGAAGGCAGTAACAGGCTCTGACATCCAGAGTTGTCTTATCCACCTTACTTTTTTCCTCTTCACAGATCTTCACTAAATCCAAGCTTCCACAGAAATACTTATAGATGTTAAGTGAATGCATCATGTCTTTTACCAGTTCAGGTCATCTCCCTGGTTTTACTTTCTTCATAGCGTGTACTGTATCTGCACTGAATGAATGTTGCGTTATGCCAGTCTCCTTTTCATTTAGTCATAAATAATGTATTTGGTGTGAATCTGGAATTATCCCTGCTCTCAGTCTGTCTTTATAACTTGCTGCGCCTGAAGGGAGGTTGAAGGACATGATTACAGTTGTATTACCAATGTTATGATCCAGAACTGAATAGCTGTGTTTGTGAGTGAACCAGGCACACGAACCCAGCTGACCATGCAACTGGAAGGATAGAGGGGGGAAAATGTGGTATCAGTGCAAGGAAGGTGCAGCAGAATTTGGCTTAGAAGAATATGGACCTGTCATAGATAACAAGGTGTGAAGAAATCCCAAGGAGTCAAAATAGTAATTCATAGTTGGGTATTAGAGAGAGGATCCAGGTGTATCTACTGACAGTAATTTAGGAGGAAGTAAATGTCTGAAAAGGGTCTGAGAGGCCAAAAAGAGAAGATTGGTTTACGCAAAGCAAAGTGAAGAAAAAGAAGGTACTTTTCATACAGACATCTCACTCTATGAAAATCCACAAAGGCTCAGAGAACTTTGTATCTGTGTAATTTTTAGACAATATTTACTATAGAGATGTAAACTATTTGATTTTTATTTGTTTTTAATTCTCATCCCAAAATTACATAAGAAATATTACTTTACCTTATCTTATGCTATGCAAGAGAAGTCTCCTCGAAGAATTTAATTTTTTAAGCGGAAGCCTTATTTTAATGCATCCTTCATGTTTTCTTTACAGTGTTCTTTGAAGGTATGAGTGCATGTTTTGCTTAGTAATTAATTGGTGTTTAAATACTTGTCATTTTATGTCTAGAAGGGAAATTTTAAGAGCTTATTTTCTTGCCCTGCTGCCAGGAAATATATTTTGTAAACAATAGTTCCTCCAACATTTTTCCAGAAAAATAACAAACAGAATTGCTGTGATTTGTACTTGCTGGTGAGAAGACTTTGTTCAAACACTGACAAAGTTAACGAGGAAAATGTGCTCGTGATCTGCCAGACGCAGCTGATACTGTTCTGGCAAAAGAACTGTTAACAGTTCAGCATTGGGTTCTCCTCCTCTGAATGGAAACTGCTGTGCTAAGGACCGCAGCAGGGCAGGGTCTGGCCTGATGCAGGTGCTTTCCCTGTTGATGTGGCAGAATCTTGCTTGCTCTGTGCCAGACCCTCCAGGTGTTGCCTGTCAGAGGGGCTGGCAACTGTGCAATCAGATAAGACCATCTGGGGTGCCTGGGGAGGGCCTCTGCCAGTGAGTGTCCTGGCAAGGGGTATGTGAGGTGTGGCTGGGAAGGTGTGCTGGAGGTGGGTGCTGGGCTGCACAATGAGCCCACCGAAATCCCCGGGCATTAGGCAGGGAGTGTCCAGGTGGCCACATGGGGACTCTTCACCAGTCAAAAAGAAACTGCCCTGGCATTCTCCAGTAGAAGCTGTGAGCTGCCCAGCAACTACCTTAAACTCTGACAACCAAATCACTGAGAACCTGGTAGATAGTGAACTAAAACATTTTAAAAGAATATTCTAAAACATGACAACAGAAAACCTCTTTAGGCCTGAGAAGGTTATCGAACACAGAGTCTCATGTTTAGCTTATGCTGAACTATCTGGCCACGGTTTCAGTCATCTATTGGGGTAAAGTGAAAAAATAGTGTGGTGAAATCAATAACATTAACAGCTTTGCAAACAGAAATTCTCAGCCAGATGTTTAAGCTAACGCAGTGTATCTGTATATTTGAAATTATTACCAGTTGCATTAGACTGTAATTCAGGGAAACAGAGTAAGCAGTGCACTCTCATCCTGTCCTTGTACTGGCAAAATACAGAGGACTCAGAAAGCGCTTTGCTCATGATACCCAGAATATAATTTGTATGAACTGTTGATGGATATTTCAGTGAAGATCAACTGATCAATTCCTAGTGTATCCAGAGACTTTCTATATAGCTGTAGGCACACTAAGTGTTCTAGCTCTTGCCTCAGTTTATTATCTCTAATGCGAATGCGGATTTTATTGCATTACAAAGCTGATGTAAAGCAGTCATATTATGAATAGTGTCATGTATTGGCCAGAAGTGCAGATGGTTTACAGTAAGTCAAGCTAGTAAGTCGTATAAATTCTGACAAAAACTCAGGTGTTTCTATTGCAAACTCAGATATATTTAGCCGATTCTATTGGAAAGAGAGCAGAAAACCAGTAATTCAAATACCTATTCCTGCTCCTTTTGGAAAGTTTTACTAGCTAGACCACTTAAAAGCAAGCAAATGAAAATAATAACTTCATACTATTTAAGCCTAAATGTCATCTGAAGACTTTGTAGATGTTTCCTAGTTATAAAAATGCCAAGCTATTCTAAAGCCAGTTTCTTATTTTTCTAGGTGCTTTGACACCAGAAAAACTCATTTCAATCTTTTTTCCTTGTACACTGAACTCAAATTCATTTTAGTTTGATTGGAACTCTCTGCTGAAGTGTAATGGAATGTTAATTTCTCCAAAACCTGTGGCTTTAAAAGAAAAAAAAAAAACAAAACAACAAAAAACCCCAACAAACTGACTTCTTTGAGTAATCATGTTTGATAGAAGAAGAAATCTAGAGGGTATAAAATGAGGTCATTTTGCTGCTCATGTGAACACCTATGGCAAAACATTTCTGGTTCTACTTGCAAGTTCTGCTGGGAGTATTTCAGTTTTCTGGCTCACTGTCAAGTGAAACTAAAAACTTTAAAGGACAGAAAAGTCATGTTTGAGTTCGAAGCATCCATGAGTTGGCAACATCTCTGATATTAGAGAGGATTTTGTTTGGTTTGTTGTTGAACTCCGCAATAGCTAAGCATGAACATTTAAAGCTATATTCTCAGCTGGGGCACATAGGTTTAGATTTATAACTTTAATGGCTTTTTTTTGTTTGTTTTTATTTATTTACATTATCTGGAAGAATTGTCTATGTGCGCTTTTACAGAACAGTTATGTAGGATGTACTTAGCTTCAGATTAATTATGAGGTTTTGCAGCATTAAGTACAGTTGCTATTGAACATGATGCAAAGGAAAGACTCTTTAATATGAAGAAACAGTTTAGGGTTTATCCTTTCAGCAGGTTGATACATGCTACTGTTTGCTAACAGCTTAGGAGAATTTCAGCTTGGCCCTTCCCTTTGAGCTGGAAGAGCTTGCTTTTATCATGAAAGGACACCTCAGAGTGCTCTGGACTTGCCATGAGAACAAAGGGAAGTAATATGTGTTCCACTCCTGCTGGTTGAGGGCAAATTATGCATCTTAGCTCAGAGGAATAAAATGAGTAACAGGTACAAACTGAAATACAGGAAATTCCATTCAGACATAAGACAATACCTTTTGACAGTGAGCCTGGTCAAACCCTTGCTTGTAGCCCAGAAAGCCAACTGTGCGCCGGGCAACATCAAAAAAAGTGTGACCAGCAGGTCAAGGGAGGTGATTCTTCCCCTCTGTTCTGCTCTAATAAGACCCTACCTGGGGTACTGCACCATCTCCGGGGCTCTCAACACAAGATGAATGTGGACCTGCTTTAGCGGGTCCAGAGGAGGGTCAAGAAGATGATCAGAGGGCTGGAGCACCTCTGCTATGAAGACAGGCTGAGAGAGCTGAGGCTGTTCACCCGGGAGATGAGAAGGCTGGATGATAAGGGGAGTCCCTATAACTGCCTTCCAGTACTTCAAGTGGACCTACAAGAAATCTGGAGAAGGACTTTTTACAAGGTTATTTAGTGATAAGACAAGGGCTGTGGCTTTAAACTGACAAGACAGTAGATTTAGGTTATGTATTAGCAAAAAAATTCTTCCGTGTGAGGGTGGTGAGGCACTGGCACAGGTTGCCCAGAGAAGCTGTGGCTGCTCCATTCCTGGCAGTGTTCAAGGCCAGGTTGGATGGGCCTTTGAGCAACCTGGTCTAGAGGAAAGTGTCCCTGTCTGTAGCAAGGGCTTGGAACTGGATAACCTTTAAGGTTCCTTCCAACCCAAACCATTCTGTGATTCTATGATTCTATGAAACAGTAGCCTGGGCTGCCCAGAGAAGTTGCAGAGTCTCCATTCTTGGAGATAATAAAAACTTGCCTGAACAGCTCTGAGAAACCTGCTGTAGTTGGTGTGGCTCTAGGCAGGGGGGTTGGAGACGGATGCATTCCATTGCCATCCACTCTGTGACTCCATGAGAAAAATAAAAAAAAAGAAAGCAAAAAAAAAAAAAGAGGAGCCAGAACTGAAAACTACTCTTGAGTTTCAGAAGGGAAAAACAAGTGAAATGCGACTTCCAATTTTCATGGGCAGTAAACTGGCATTTGCTTTACTAGAGTTTACACCTGTCTTACAGAAGGGAGACATGTACTTTGAGCAGGGGAGTCTTCCTGAAAATATGTCTTTTTTTATTCGGTATTCTAACTGCCTTGAGTGACATATAACTAGTGTGAATGGTTTAGAAAAGTTCAAAAAGCACCCATGCAAAAGATGGGAGGAAAGTTACTGTGTAAAATTTGGTTTAGTAATAACCTTCAAAGGCAAAGAAACCTTTAAAAGCAAAACCTATGTGAAATAGCATGCTGAAATGGGATAGAATTATCCAATTTTGTATTTAAGCACTATCATAGGAAAAGTCATTCTTCATGAACAATCATTTTGGGTATCGGCATATAGAAAAATGTTAAAGGGCAATAAAAAAGGGAGTCTGAAGGGAATGTATAGCAGAATCCACTTCTAGTGGACCCACTGGATTTTGATGAATGATCAATGGCTCAGGAATTCCAAAGATGGCAAGAGCTCTAATTATGATTATACCAGTTTCCTACTCAACTTTCTGTGACTTTATGTACAGCAGTCACGTAGGTTAGTCTGTCTCTATGCAAGAGACTGTGTTGCCACCTTAGTAATACTGCTTATTAACTGTATAATGGAGAACCAGAACACTGGATATATTCAGTGCAAGATTTTGAGAGATGCTAAGTGTTGTTATGGCATCTGCTATCTCATTGAACTAAAAACTTACTTAGAAGGTGTTGAAAGCAGGTTGCAAACACAAGGACAGTGGTGTACAAGGTTTGGTTTCTAGTGCTGGCAAAGCCAGCTTAACAACTTTCAATCCTCAAAAGTTAATATTTTCTTTTACTTACTTATTTTACAGGAATACGTGCATGTAGGTATCAACTTGATATTATTTGTTCAAAACCTGATATCAGACAGGATCTCAGTGGAGCTAGGCAAGTTCAAATTGAAGTGACTAAATTGAAAAATCACTCTGGGTGGCAAGGGAGCTCTATCCTGTTATTGCAGAATAGATTTTATTTCAGTGTGTTTCCCATCAGTATTTATGCTCCACAGCCTCACAATAAAGAAAAAGAAATGTACTTATTGGAATGAAAATAGACGAAATACAACAAGGGAAAGAAAGCTTTCATGGAGAGATGGAGAGGATCTAACATGTAAAGGCTGCAATAAATGTTTCATATACCAATTTGTCTCCTTCACAGAGTTTCATCTCCAAATTTTTCACCTTTGCCACAAAACTTTCTTGTTACAGTTGAAATTGGGATATCAAAATTAATACCTTTTCTTCTTACTGGGAATCAAGATTTAAGCTGGGCTTCTTTCAGTTGAAGGCACAAGGACAGTGGACTTGGCATAAATCTCATCCAAAGTCCACAACAATGAGCAGAATTATCTCTGTCATGTCTTTGGTATTACAGAAGTGTTTATGAAGAAAATTACAATTCAAGGTTTTGATGTTATTCAGCTTTTTTGTAAACATTTTCTTCATTTTGGTGCGTGAAAGTTTTAATCCCCTTATTGTCATCCCTGGAGTTTATTCTGAGTTTGTTTCAACAGATTCCAGAGCTCACTGCTTGGGAAGAAATCCACTGAACTCGCTGAATTTCATCCCATTATACAAAACCTCAGCATTTGCATCTGGTCCTGGTTAGCTGCAGTTTGATTTTCAAACAAACAAAATATCCTAGATAAGCTCACAACTGATCTGAGCTTTACATAGAAAAGGTTCATGAACTTTGTCAGGAACTGTAGGTTTGTAATGAATGCAGATAAGTTTTATTTGGCATGGCTTTACTTCAAATATGATAGCTTGATTTTAGATATATTGCAATGGAAAAATCTAACCACAACCACTTCTGTAGTTATGCCAGCACAAACACATCCCTGTTCCTTGTTATTTGGAGCTTAAAATTAGAAATGTCCAAGCCAATAAAGGAAAACCCAGAATCCTTACACGTTTCTGCCAAATCTGTCCTGCTTGTGCTATTGTAAGATGAAAAATGCTGAAAAGAAGTGTTTTCTGCACTGTATTTGATCTGATCCAGAGACTGTCAGCTTTTGCCCTTTTAAATGACCTAAAAAGTAAAGATCAAGTTAGTCTCTTGGATGCCTCATGAAAGGATTAGAAACTGTGAGTTAGGATGTGTTATACCACGGCATAAAACCAGGATGGCTCCACAAATCAGAAAATCTATGACATGCATTACTGTACCTCTCCTTTTTCTAAAATCAGCCTTTTTTCAGGACAGCTAAGAAGGCAAATGAGACAGGAATTTAATTGAATACATATCCTGAGCCTACTATAGCAGCTGTCAGGTGCAGGGAACCTTCTAAACCACACAACATGCAGACCTTTCCACCTGTAGCACACAAGGTTTGAACAATGCTGTGCTCAGTGCAGAAGCACAGTGGCTCTAGAAAAAGGAGCAACAGGAATATAGATAGATAAAAACCTCTCTATAAAAGATACTCTGTGCACTTTTTCAATTCAGTATATACATTTACTACTTGATTATTTTTTTCTTTCATGGGCTAAATTACAAGGAATTTATTACCCCAGCATGGGAAAATTAGACTTTTAAAAGTTATTAGTCTGTACATTTAGGAAAGACCTAACATCAGTTTCTTATTTTACTGCTTGCTTAGGTTCTCCCAACTCCCTTTCAACAGAGTCCTTCTGCTTTGATGTCTTGCTCTCTACCCAGATTGCCAGGAGACTTTCAGTTGCAAATGCAGGTGTTTTCAACTGTTAGATATAGTTGTGTTGTATTATTCATCATCTCAATCAAAAAATGAATTAGTAGGACACTTCCTTTACACAGAGGACAAAACAGGAATAATTGGAAAGGTAGCACACTGTACATAGAGGAAGATGGTACTCGGTGAGACATATTTGGCAGTGGAAGAGCTAGGTTTGCATCTGTGTTGCTGCTTTCCATCTGTTTCATGTATCCATAGCTGAACCTTTAAAGCACTGTTTTCCTAACAAGCTACCTTGCCCGTCAGGCTGGTATTTGAAACTAATTAAGTATGGCTTTTAAAAAGTACAATCTCTTTACAGATAGCACTTAAAAATCATCATTGTGTGTAAGGGTTATTTGTTACATCCTTGTATTTTTTCCCTGTTTTGGTTGTAGAAGTACTTGGGGAAACTGACACCTGCAAAAATCAGGACTTCCCTGAGCTGCTGAAAATTATTAGAAATGTCAGTGAGCAGATCTGTACCTCACAGGCAATCTTGACTCTTGTTACACAGCAAAATGAACACCTTGGTCACCCACCCAGCAAAGATTTTCTTGAAATTCTTGCCCTGTCATTCAGAGTTAGCTCTGTGTGCCATGTAGACAAAGCAGTGACATCCATAGGAGACTGGTGGGTTGGGATCTTGCTCTGAGTTAAAGAGGTGCAGTAGCCCTGCTCTTAACACTGCCAGCTTTAGAGTGCTGAGATTCACCTTTCTGCTCAGCTCACTGGCTTCCGAAATGGCGGCAGAGCTCTGCCAGTGAGAAAGAACTAAAGCTGGAGAGTGAGATGGTATAAAAGCAAGCCACCTTAGATGGTAAAGGGATAAGGGAGAATCAGGGTGGGGGAGGATGACGAACATGGTTGGAAGCATAAATAAACCCTATCAGAGAATTGTTTTTGCCTTCTCCCCATGCAATTTTCCTGACCTTTCTTCTCCTTCGTGTCAGCTCTCTCCCTGATTTACATTGTGCTTTGCACAATCCCATCTTCCAATACACCCTGACAGTCTCCCATTTCAAACATCTAGTAAACCCCATATCCTTTGCATTTGTTAACACAAACATGGTCTTGGGCTGTTTAAATGACAGTGAAGCATTTCCATATTTCATATCCTTTAAAGGCTCAGAGGGATCTTTTTGATGTGTTCACATTAGTTCATCTATCAGACTTTACACTTATGGCTCTTTGAAAATAGATATTCTAATCATCACCTTTGAGAGCTTTTGACTCCAAATGACACAAAACTCTTCTAGTTTTCATACTTCTTCTTTTCTATAGAAGCCTCAATTAAAGGGTATGTTTACAAAGCACTCATCTTAGTGGCGGGAGATGGGATCTCTCCTGCAGCTGCCTCCTCACACTACTACCACTGCCAGGACGTGGTGAAGCCTGTTGGTTTACAGTTCCAGGTTGTGCCTGACTGGAATGGAGGTCTGTGAAGTCCAGTCAAAAAGCCAGCAAACTATCCGCATAGATGTGAGGGAATTTTTCCTTAAAAGTAATCTCATTTTGACTTTTGGAAAATGTTTAAATTCTAGTTTCTGGCTTTAAAACAAAATAGCCTCTCAGGAGTTTGCAATAGTGAAGAAACTGGTAACATTCCTGTTATCTGTTAAGCATGTCATTTTCTGTTAATTCTTGATGGCTTCCTGTCCCTAGCCATGTTCTTTGGTAGCGAACTCTACCATACAGTCATGCTGCGTGAAAAACTAGCTCCTTCAATTGTTTTTTAATTTGTAAAATTTTAATAGTCTTCTTGGGTTTTTATACTATAAAACCAAAAGTTCTTTTTCTACTGTTCTGCTCCACTATTTCTAAACACTTCCCTCTAATTTCCCTACTTTCTTAGGTGAACATTTTTTTCACTCTCCACTCAGACATGCACCTTTCCACAGCCTTACTCATCTTTCCCTCAAATTCTGCAATACCTTGCAATGGCATTATCTGCGCCATACCCTTCTTTCACATGAATTCACCCCATCAAGACTAACGTTGCAAATTGGTGATGGCTTTGCAGGTCCGAGCTTCACATCTTTGTCACTTGTGTGTCCCTTTCCATCTTAGCTTCTCCGTTTTAGCCTCTTCAGGGCACAGAAGGTGCCACACTTAACTCTTTGGTGGTTTATCCCACATTGCCTGTTCTGTGTGAAAAGGTGACCAGCTAACTCATAAGTCTTTAAAGTATCTCCACACAGTACAAATGTTACTTGCAACAAAACTTCTGAGTTTCGCCATTATTCAAAGAGATTATATATTTAATCCATCTTCATCTTCCGCTATCTTCTTCAGATAATTTTTTCCAGAAAGTCAGGAATTGTTTCTGTAAGTGTATAGTCTGACACAGACTAAGGGGATGAGGAGGATTTACAATAGTTTCAATGGGCTTCACTTGTGCTTTGGCTGTAGGGTTGGAGCAGAGCTGGCCTTGCTGAGACGGGCGGGTAACAGCCTGTAGGACACTTGTGTAGCGACAGGCGGGGATCTCAGGGAGCCGTGACCGTGCTCTGTACAGCCAGCCTCAACCTTCCACCATGGTTTACCCCAAGTGCCCTGCCGGTGCTCACAGCCGTCCTGGTCCCAGCTGTGGTGGGCCGCAGACACCATGTCCCTGCGGCTCTGCATCAACTGCGAGGCGTCTGTCCGGCATCAGCGAATAGAAATCACAGGTTTTCCCCTAAGGGCCGCGTTAAGCTTTTACGGGCGGACCCCGGGCCATGGCTCCTCAGCCATTTTGGGTCGACCTGCTGAAACTGACAGACTTTGCCGGTAGGGCTGCCGAAGAAGCGCCTGAGCGCAGGATGCGCACTCCTCGCACCCTTCCCGCCTCAGCCGGCTGTCCGTACCGCACGCCCGTTACCCCACAGCACCCTGCCGCTGCCCGCTGCGGGGGGATACCCCGCACATGCCCAGTGATGGGGCGGGCGCCGGCCGTGAGTCAGTGGCGGCGCGGCTGACGGGCAGGGGCGGGCCCGGCGCGGGGGCCGGCTCAGCTCGGCTCGGCCCGGCCCGGCCCGCCTCGTCCGGCCGATGCCTCAGCGCGGCGGCAGCAGCAGTGGGGGGGCGGGCGGGTAGCGGCAGCTGGGACGAGCACCGCTGCTCTGCCTTTCCCTGCCCGCCGCTGGCCCTTCCTCCGCCCCCTCCCGCCCCCCTTCCTGTGCCCGACCCAGCCGCCGCTCCGGGCAGGGAGAAAGGGCTTGAAGCCTCCTCCCGCTGCCCTCGGCCGCCCCCCTCCTCATGCAGCCCGGCCCGCCGCTGGGAGCCCTCCCCGGGGGGATGTTTCTGCGGCCGCTGCCGGGATAACCGGCGCGCCGTCCGCCCCCGCCCCGGACGGAGGATGCTGCCCGCGCCGTGGCGGGTTCCAACTCGGGCAGCAGCGGCCGCGTCCCCCTCCTTGGCTCCGGGCAGCGTCGCCGCGAAGAGATGACTTCAAGGCACCAGGCGGACTGGATCCCTTACAGGTAGGGGGGACCCCCGCCGGGCTGTGAGCGCGGCCAGAGGGACCGGAGCTGCTCCTGGGTTGGAGTAGCTGCCCCCCGGCGGCTTCGGGGGATGGCCTCGGAACACAACCCAGAGCAGATCTGACTCCGGCGACAGAGCCGAGGGTCCGGACAATGCCCGGGGCGCTGGGGAGAGGCGGTGAGTCCCGCGCGGAGGAGCGGGTCGGGGGCCAGCCCCGTGCCTGCCGACTGGCGGCTGCTATCGGAGGAAGCCCGGTCTCGGCTCCCAACTTCTGGCGGTCCCGCTCCGCGAAGTTAAAGCGCTAGTTTCTGGGGAGAGCTGTCAGGCCCGCGGTGAGAGGCAGAGCTCTCCTCCGCGCTTCCGCTACTAGTGCCCCCCTCCCCGTTGGGCCGGGCGGCAGCAGGAGGAGCGCTGCATCGTCGGTGGCGGCCGTCGCCCCTCGGCTGCGGGGACCCCGGTCCAGCTGTGCGCTGCCGGCCGAGCGCCCTCTGCGCATTCCGCTGGGCGCCGCCGAGAGCGGAGCTGCACAGGGCGGGCCGTGCAGCGCGCGGGCGCGGCTGCCGCTTCCGCGCGGAGCAGAGCGCCCGGGTCTGTTGGTGCCGCCATGCCGAGGAGCGGCATCGCCATGGCAGCGCCCGGCTGCCGGCTGCCATTGGCTCCGCCGTTGCCATAAGCTACAGGAGCCGCCGCGCCGCGGCTGCTGCTGCCGGGGAGCCCCGTGCGTCAGCGGCGGCGGGGAGAGGGAGCCGGCCCTGGGACGTGGGGCGGTACGGGCTGTGCCCCGGCCGGGCGGTGCTGAAGCGGCTTCTGCGTGCCCTTCCGTGCCTACCCCAGCGCCCGGCTCTGGAGCGGGAGCGTTTGCTGCCGGAAGATGAGAACAGTTCGTTTCTGGGTCGCCGGTGCGAGGGGAAAGCGAGCCGCAGCTGGTCTAGCTCCGGGTGGGCTGGGCTGGGCTCCGGAGCGGGAATAAACCCATTTCTGCATTTGCATTGTGGAGTGGCATTAGGGTTCTTGGGCTTCTTAGTCTTCATGAAAGTATCTTTTCCAAACTGAATCATCGCAGAAAGAAATCACGGGCGTTTAAAAAGGTGTCCTGGATAGGCAGCAAGCATGTTTGTTTCATTTGTTTGGTTGTAAATAAGACAAGGTAGATACAGTAACGTAAACATTTTTCTTCTTTTATTTTGTAAACACTCATGAAATAAAAAATATTTCCAGAGTGTGCTTTAAAACAAAGACAAATGTTTAAACATGTCAGTTGTAGTTTGCCCTGTTCTAAATGTCAATATTTATAGCTACCATATGCCACAAAATAAGTGCAACATAAGCACAAATAAATCACTCCTTAATACAGAGAAAAAAACCTGACCTGATAGATGCACAAATTGAAGTCTGCCGCTTCAATCTGTGTGCATGATTGATAGTTCTAATCAATAGAAGAATCAGAAAGAAAGAAATTGATTGCAATGAACCTGAGAATATTGAGGCTCTATCCAACAGCTCCTTCAGACCATGTGCTTTATAAGACCTAATGAATTGGCAATAAGGCTTCAAAAATAAGTAGTGGATGCATTCTGATGCAATTTTGAAGCCTTGTAATAAAGGCAAAAACACGACAGGAACAGCTGTTCGTGGCTCTTCCCAGCAGCAGAGGAACTGTTTCTCTGCTCTCCCACTCTACAAGAGGCTCTGCAGAGAGGCCAGTGCCAAAAGTTTGCTGGGCAGGTTTGTAGCCGTGGCCTTGAAGAAGGAAATAAAACATCTCTTCAGGTCCTGCTTAGTGCAGTTCAGATAAGCTAAGGGAGGCAAAACAGTAAATTTTCAGAGAAACACAGGTCTGATAATGCTATATCTTTTCTAATATGTTATTATTGAATGTTAACCGTACCAAATTGCTGAGGACTGCCCCAGAGCAAAAGGCAAACAAACCATGCTTCTGCTCTGGAAGTCTTTGTCTAGGCTTCTAAAATAGAGTTCTCTCAAGAAGTTGGCTTTTTTTTAATTCTTCAAAGCTACTTCCTGAGTTAATTGCAAATCTCATTGAACTTGCTTGTTTAAAGCATCCTCCAGGATCTGCTGAGCATGCTTACCAAGAAAGCAATAGTTTCTGAGCGCACATGTGGCTGAGATTCCACGTGAAAACACTGCATTATTAAATTAGGTCAGAGAACTGTTTTGTAGGAGTGAAACACACTATGAGAGAGGCCTGATGTGCACCCCTGGGGATAGTTTATCTTCTCTTCCACCTTCTTTATGGCCTGGGTGGCATGTGACAGCCAACAATGTCACTGCTGCTGGCATAGGGGACAGGGCACAGGCTCTTGGGCATGCTGAAGTCTGTAAAGACGTATGTGACATAGCCTGAGCCTCACTGATGTACGATATGGTAGAAAATACTGCAAGCCCTTCTCTGCGCTTGGCAAAGCTGTTTCAACTTTGGCGCACGGACTTTAAAATGGTAGCAGGACTCAAACCTGTATTGTTCCTCCTGGCAATCGATTGTACATGCAGCTGTATACTTGAATTAATTCAAGCAGAAAAGTGTGTGTTTTTTTCTTCAGTAAAATGGCATATTTTTCTTTACAAGTGAAAGGAGACAAAGGGAATAAGTTCTGCGTGTGTCGTGCACAACTCATTAAGCAATCCACCTGTGTGTCCAAAGCTCACAAAATAGATTATACTTCCACTTTTAAGATGCTGAGAATGTTTTGGGTGAATGTTGTGGTTTAAGCTTAGTCGTAAATTAGACAAAGCATGTAGCCTGCTTGTTTTCCCCCCACAACCTGTCCTTCC
>WYDI02026573.1:0-22785 GCA_009867235.2 Psittacus erithacus | reverse complement strand
GCAGTGTTCAAGGCCAGGCTGGACAGAGCCTTAGGTGACATGGTTTAGTGTGAGGTGTCCCTGCCCATGGCAGGGGGATTGGAACTGGATGATCTTAAGGTCCCTTTCAGCCCTTACTATTCTATGGTTCTATGATTCTGTAACCCCGCATGGGAGCTCCCCCTTCTGTGTATGCAAGGGAATAGAGGCTAATTCATGGTGGGTCACAGAAAGAAGAAAGGCTCATTTCTCACTGGGTAAACTAATGGAAGAGCATGAGAGTTTGTTTCTGAATCTACCTATTTCAGTTTGCAAGCATAATGAGTTGTAAATAAGAGTGTTTGGATGAGGTTTTCTTTACAAATGAAGAAAGACTCTTCTGTAACCATGCACTATAACCTGTATGATAGCAACACTCTGTTCCATATGGCTGTCTGAAATGAGTAGAACTGATGTTGAAAAATGAAATAAAAATATCACTAAATTAATTGCATGATATTGAAATCAACATACCTGTCTATGAGCAGAATAGCAGGTGCTGCTCTGCTTCGTAGCAATCTGTTCATCAATAGCTACTGATATGTTATAGCACCAGAAAGAGTTGTGAAAATGCCAAGGAAAGATTTTCTCCTTTGGAAATGTCATCATGAAATTCCATCTAGAATGGATTCCCCCTGGGGGACCTTAAGCTAGAAATCCAGAGATACCCAGAGGTAGCCCTAAACAATGAGCAAACCCCATTAATAATAAAAACCTGCTTGTATTTCATGTAGGGGAAAATAAAGGGTTTTCCAAATGCACATCATTTCCAGTAACAACTTCACCATGTGAAAATGCTTGCTTATTATGGCCTGTGTGAACCCTTTTTGACCATGTATACAGAAAAAGGAATTCTGCTCTCAAAGCCTTAAAAGCTCTGGTGCCCATGAGTCCACGAGGGTAATGGTGCTAACAAAAATCACTTCCTTTTTTTGTCCCATTGTCTCTTTATCCCTTTTTGAGTGACTAGTGCTAACATCATTGTCCACAAGTCTTCATGCACAGGAGATTTTAATCTCAGCTTTCCTGCACTGGGTAGTTGTATGTGAACGCACAGTTGTTGTCATGTTAGAAGATGCTGAAATGACTTCTACCCCAAGTATTCTCCTGCCATTTACTCTTTCCTGGAGTGTATTCATATAAATGCTCTTTCCCACTTCCTTTATTTAATAATGTATAAGCAGTTTCATCATGCTATTGAAATTATTTTTTGCTTAATAATGAGTGTGCATAACATATATTATGCACATTAATATGATAATGATTATACATACGTACTAGTGCTTGTTGTTAGCTGCTGTTTTACAAAGAGCAAAAAATGAATAAGGATTTATCACGTTATATAATTCTTGATGTCTTCCTTTAAGCATTGTAACCTACTACTGTCAAAATAGAAACCTGAGTGGTTATTCTTGGAAAATAAGGACACAGGAATAGACTTTCCAAAAATGCAGCAGAATACAGGGATAGATATTAATAAAATCATATTCTCAGCTACATTAAACAACAATTGAATGATTTGAACTTAATCGTATGCTTGTATATAAAGTGGGAAATACATTAGTTCTGAAGAAATTCGACAAATTCTGTTTTATAGAACAGGGATATTTCACAATATAAATTGTACAGTTCATTGATGTCAGGCTGATTTCTTTGTGTTATGGTCAAAACTATCCTTGGGATGGTTTATGAGTAACATCCTGCTGAATATATTTTTCATTCCTGTGTCTGCAAAATAATAGTTGTTTTTTGCTTATGCAAGAAGCTTAATCAAAATAACACATAATGTAGCTCTGAACCAGAGAAGGATGCAATATTTTTTTAAGCAATTTTATATTTATTAAAAAACAATTATTTGCTTTTATTTTGGCAAGTAAGCATTTACTATTTTCATCTTGTTTTCCAGAGACACTTCATTACAGTGCTGTTTATTTTATTGCTACTGGAGCATTAACACCTCCCTCACCCCCCTTCCTAAACTGGAAGTAAAATTTAGTTTACTTCTAAATGTAAACTTAATATGGGTTATAGTTTTGACTAGAATTGAAAATAAACTCTCATTAGATTATGGAATCTCACGTAAGAAATTATTAAGATTGCTTCTGGTCTACCATTTCGTCTGACTGAACTGGGAAAGGACAAAGGCAACACAGCTTGTTTTCCTACTGCACCCCATTTGCAGGCAATAGTACTGCAGATGAATATGCAATGAAAAGAAACAAAGACTGAAAGTTAATACCCCAGGCGCCAAACACATGTCTGTGAAAAAGGAATGCAAGCAGACATTTCTATGTGCAGTACATTGATTTCTAATGGTCTCTTTCTCTTTTACAAAGGTCAGATTATTGGGCAAAACAGTCTCATGCAATATATCACCTGCCTTGGTGTCTGTAGAGTAATCGCATGGATGAGTTTCCTTGCTATGGGGTTAACATCCCCAAGTAAGTGATTGATACTTCTGCTGGTAAGACATAGACAACTCAACAGGTCATTCCTATCAGTTGTGGCTGCGGATGAATCTGGCTTTTTATACTGACAAAATATTCTCGGCTGCAAAGTGCCGGGTGTCCCTGTAACACCAGAGGGATGGGATGCCAAGGAAGATGTGTTCACAGAGGACCATACCCTGCCTGGTGTTTTGTTCCATATGGCACTTCATTTTTCAGTCTGCTTCCTTTTTTAATTGCTGATGATGTGATGGAAAACATCAGGCTGGTATTTCTAGTGTCTGAAGCCAGGGTGTGACTTAGTCACAGGGTAAGAAATCAGCGCAAGCCTTGCTAGAGCTTCCTGTAAATTCAGGCTTGCATCCTCAAGGTTTTGCCATGGGAGAAGCTGAGCCTGGGCAAAGGCAGTGAAAGGGTAACTAGCGTGTGCCCAGGCCCCAGGGAAGGACAGAGTCACTTTGGAGATGGCATCTGAATAAGTGCACAACTTGATGCCAGCTGCAGGATCAGTTTCTGGTTGTGGCTGGCTGTGCAGCTCAGACCACTGACCTATGTTGCTTGCAGCCACCAAGCCGCTGGGGAAACACAGCAGCTTTTCTCAGTTCCACAGCTGAACTTAGAGAAGAATCTGAGAGATTTAAAATAATAAACAAGTCCTTGAGTCTTTGACTCTTTTGAGACAAATTTTCTTTCTGAATCAGGGCTCTTAATTTAGATTTCAGACTAAAGTATACTGCTTTTTTCATACACAAACATACAACTGTGCAGCTTAGAATTGCAGGGTTGCAGCTTGTAGTTATGAATTTTCGACATTCCTCTTGGTTTCAAAAGTAATTTTTCTCAACAAAGAACTACAAAACTTGGTCATAAAGCCAAGCTTATGTAGCGTTTGAACTATAACAGGCAGTATAATAGTATTTGATTAACTTCTGAAAAGTGAAGCTATGTGGAAGAAGAGTAATTAAGCCTGGAATTTCTCATTGCCTTTGTTATCCAAATTTTGCCAAAAATAAAACTTATTCTTTAGATAAGTAAGAATGTTTTTTTTCCAAGAAGGAAATCAGTAACATACAATGTGAATAGCGTTTCAATGATCCTTTATGGATGTGGAAATATATAATCAGTATATGCAGCTTGTGATTAGCATGGTTTGAGTATTATAGATTTCACATAACTGTGATTATAATTTTTCTTCAAATTCTGCCTCTAACCTTTCCAGAACTAACTGATAATTCTAAATTGAATGAATGTAACATTTTATGCAGGTGTTTTTTATTGAGAATTCAGTGTTTTTTACCATGTAGTAAGAATAAAAGTTGTGAAGGTGTCTAATAAATATATGATCCTACTGCAGAGTTTGCATCAGGCTGTGAAAATTTTAAAGGAGGAAGAGAAAAGAAAGCTTTGGAAGTTATACCTGATAGCTTTTTCTCACCCATCATCCCTTTGGGAAAGAGTCAAGTTTACACTTTACAAAGGCACAGGATGTGAAATCTCCAGATGCTCAGAAAGATGTATTTCAGTGTTGCATAACGAAATCTGATGGGTGGAAATGTCCTTCAAAGGCTATTTCCTTCCCTCGAATAACAAATGCTGTCATCAACTATTTTTGATTAGCCTGTGAATTACAATCCTGTCAAGGCAATGGGGTTCCGGTTACAAATGTACCTTCAAGCCCTTAGCAACAGACATGTAATCATGAGCAAAACTTGGCCACCTGCAATGGCAAAGGGTTGTTCTCATGGTCCATAATGAAGTGCTGGGTCTAGACTCATCTCTGTAGAACATGCCTGAGACTTAAGCGCCCATGACATTAGCTGTGGTTGTAATGCTTTTGTAGCTGAGAGGAAACACAATAACTCCTAGAATACACAGTTTGGAAATGTGGGAAAAGTGGAAATGACAGATGCTCAATCAGCAGGAAAACAGAAAAACTTCCACTCTTGTTTCTTGGCTACATTACATGTCTATTTAGAAAGAGAGTGAGCGCAATCTTTTGGGGAAGCAATTCAGCATATTTTAGTGATGTTGTTCTAGGGAAAAAAAATACATTAGTGTGTAAAAATGTGGAAACCAAATGTAGCAACAAAAGGTTTGGAACAAATTCTAATTTTCACATAGAAATGAGACTACTCAGTGCATTATGTTTGTATGCTTTAGTAACACAATGGGTGGGATAAGTTACTATTCTTACTTACACAGTTCTTACTTCTTAGCATAGCAAACTAAACAGTTTAATTCCTTGTTGTTCACACTTTTCCAATATTTTGCAGGAGTTACTCTTTTTTGGTTTTACCCTCAGGCTATGTGTTAACCTCTTTACTCTCTCAACACACATTAGTCTCTGCAGCCCTTTTATCTCCACTGTTGCTCTTTGCTGAATCTGCTCCAATTTGTGCCTGTCATTCTGGTATTGAGGTATCCGGATCTGTACACAGTCATACAAAAAAGATCAGCATATCCTAGTTCTGTACCAACAGCACTGACTTATAAATTTTTAGGCTTATAAACATTTTGACATTCAGTATCAACTCACTCTTTTCAAATAAGGCTGCTCTTTCTCAAAGGACTTTAGGTTATTATTTCCTACATGCCTTGTCTTCTAAACTGAACCTCGCTTGTTTTCCATCAGAATTTTTCATCTCATGGTTTTATTTGTGAGCGCTGATCCTGTTCTAATGTTAATTTTGTGTCTCACTCACCACTGGAAAAGCAGCCTCCTTTGATGAACACAATTGTAAGATCCTGATTTTGCAACATTTCAAAAGAGAAATCCTGCTGTGCTTACTACTTTCTTCCATGTTTTTAAAGTAGGAAAGGAGATACGAATGAGCTTTCCACTGGTCTGTGGGACATTCACAAACTATCTCCAAATTCAGTGTACCCCTTTGCAGTGCTGGTCTTCCAAGAAGTTTGCTGTCTAGCCAAACCAAAGCAAAGACCAGCGTGCAATTTAGGAAAGAAAGAAAAGGGACAACTGCTCTCAGCTCTGTATGAGCTCCTCTTCAACAGGCCAGAGGTGACAGACCCTTATAGAAGTGGTTAGAGCCACTACTTGCAGGCTGGCCCTGCTCCTCCATGCTGATGGAAACCAACACAAAAACCCCACCTGGGATAACTACTAGCGATTGTACCAGCACCGCCTTTGATGAAGCACTCCTCTGCTGTCAGTCCTCCTACAACAATAAAGCTGCTAACCAACACAGGGAAGCCACGAGCACAGGAGACAGATTTCCCTGGAGTTACAGCTGCGTGG
This sequence comes from Psittacus erithacus, assembly GCA_009867235.2. Taxonomy (NCBI): domain Eukaryota; kingdom Metazoa; phylum Chordata; class Aves; order Psittaciformes; family Psittacidae; genus Psittacus; species Psittacus erithacus. The sequence goes on along the minus strand of WYDI02026573.1, from coordinate 17,064 downwards.
TGGAATGTGCATCCCACAAGATGTACGGATGGCCATGAGCCTCCTTACACTAAGGGCTAAATGCAGAACTCCTTCCTTTGATTTAGCACTTGCCTAAGGCTCTTATATGCAACAAACAAGTTATTCAGTAGCTGGAAGGGGAGAAAGAGGATTTGTGCTTGTTTAAGTATTTTGGTTGTGCTTCGTTATTATGATTATGTGAGTTTATGCTTACCTAAACAACCAGAAATATTCCAAAATACCCTGGTTAATCAAGTAATTTAGTTGACACTTCAAGGGAGGTTTAATATAACTCACCTTTTTTGAACAAACATCTTTTTTGCAAATTAAATGAAGCAGTTGAGTTCCTCAGCTGATAGGGAAGAGTGTGCATGGCCTAAATCTCAGGATTAACCTGAACTATGTCATCCACAAGGAAGCACAGTAATGAGTCTGCTGGATTAATGGTCCATCACCTCTCTGCTCCCTGCCATCAGGGCCCAACGGGGGCTTCAGACTTTACCCTGACTACAGTTAGGGCACCTGCCAGCACCTGCCTACCCATGGGGCTCTGAACATAAAGGGTTCCAGCCTTTTATGGGGAGAGCAAATCTTCATTTCACCTGGGAGAACAGATGTAAGGGCAGAGCTCTTTTAATAGGCTGATTTTGACTTTGTTGTCAGGAGTGACAATGATGCAACTGCTCAGAAATGTTGAAACAAACCCCCCCTCATCTTTAAAAGTAATTGCTTCCTCCCTTTGTAAACTGCCTGCTCTTTGAGCTCTACGAATCATTGCAATTAATCCTCAATTCAAGTTTTTGTATCTATGCTGCATTGTTATGTTTACTTAGATGTAAAATGCATTATTCTTTACATCATTATGGCATCAGTCCACACAGTCTCTGTTACACGCACAGGCAGCTCTAAACTAAAACATTAGGTGAAGTGTTAAAGAGCTAGTTAGGTGCCAATATGTTAATTAATTAATCACAGGCGTGTTTCAAAGCATTCTTCATACCTCAGGTGGGGCTTCTGGGCTATTATGAAATGCCCAACTTCCCTTGGGGCTTTGAGGATTGCACTTCTAAATTCCTTAGAAGTTCAGGGAAGCAAAAGGGTATGTTTTTGGTGTGAGTCACTGGAGTGAGGTAGGAGATAAAGATTTCTTATTTTGTTTTATATTGGAGGAGGAGGGCAGTAGCCAGCCAGCCAGCGTTTCAGAAAGGAACTAGGTGGAGAACAAAGAGGTATTTTTCTAACCCCATCAGCCTATTTTTCTAAATGCATTTTAATTTTAATTTAGATTTTTTTTTTAGTTTAATTTTTCTGAACTCTCTTTGTTTTAAGTTCAAGTCTCTGGGGTGTATCAGCCAGCCTTCTCTCCAGCTCTGGGTAGAAATCCGTGCTTACACTTTGTGCCGGCTTCTTGTGTAGGGTAAGCAAATGCAAGTAACTAACAGTTCAGTACCAAGAACCTGAAGACAATGCATTTTCTCCCCTGTTTTTTTCAACCAAAACACTCTTGTTTTCTCTCAGCTTTTTGTCTGTGAGGCCGAGGTACCTGCAAGGCCGTATCTGTAGATATACCCCACACTTCCCTGTTCTCTAGTAAAAGAGGATATGTCTATCAAATAACTTCATTATGTTTCAGGGGAGCTGAGGGGAGGGGCGGGGGCAGGAAATAGCATGAGACTTGACAAAGAGACAAAACATACTAGTAAAAAGAAAGCAGCCCTACCACGGGTATGTGTTGAGAAGCGTCACCCACCAAGGGAAGCCTCTGAGCTCTGTAGCTGCACGGTCTGCTCTGTGCCATGAGTGCAAGAGGACACCTGGAAGGCATCCTTGGTGAGGCTCAGTGAGCCTGACACGTGAAAAGGACCGTACCAAGCAGAGATGGAGTATGTCAGAGACTGAGCTGAAGAAACACGGCTGGTGATGCGTGCTTGCAGGTAGTGATCTACGCTGTCACCCACTGTCTCATCCCAGCCTTTTGTGCCAGATTTAAAAAGTTAGGGAGTCGTGGGCCACCTGCTCTGCCTAAAACTTTCACTTGAATTGGCAGGAAGAGTAAGTGTAATGGAATTTTTCAAAGGGTTGGGCAACTCTGTTTTTATCTGACTCACGCTGCGTGTAGGTTCATGAAACACAAAGCGATTCCTGGATGCGATACAGAAGTGCCTCGCATGTCAAGACAAAGCTGGTTCTATGTGGCATGTTAGCGCTGGGGGAAGGTCACTCGGTTTCAGGCTTTTTTCATTACCATTCCCACTCGGTATCTCATGCTTTACCTGCGGCAAAGTTGTGCAACACCCTGGGAACGCGTTAATGCTTTCCCAGCAAAGGTGCAGAGAAGAGACAGTGTTCAGAGAACCCCTCCTAAGTCCTGCACAGCTCAGCCTGGAATATGTTCAGGCAGGACCTTGGGAGTGGGTTCAGCACTGCACAGGTATCACTAATGAAATGAAAGATATCCAAATAGTTGGTCTGTTTACTCTGATTCAAAGGGGTCTCAGTCCATTGGAGAAATGAGAAAAGCAGGAAAAGATTTTCCTTCTTTGGAAAGTTCACAAAAGCTCCTCAGAATGAGGCCTTTGAGACTCACCGTGCAGTTAAAGTGCTTTGTGAAGGGTACCTTGTTTCTGACGGAAAAAACCCAAACTGCAGCAGAACTTCAAATATTTTGGTTGAATTCTAAGATTTCAGCTAATGGTTTAAAGTAAATCATTAGGAAAGGGGGGGAAATTCAGATAAATGCTGGTGTGAAACAAGAGCCACCTTTCACCTGGATTTGTTCTGCAATAATCATGGGGATATAGGCATAAACTCAAACAAATATGGAAAGGGAGTGGCTTACTCAAAGCCTCATAAATAAAGTACAAAGGTATCACAATGGGATCTTTAAACTTGGTAGAGCATTTTGTAACCAGGAAAGATTTGGCAAGAATTTCTTATTTACATTCTACTGGATTCAGCTGTTCTTAGCTATTCAGCTGCAATGACTGAATGCAAGCCCACAAGACAACTCTTCTTTTACCAATTTTAAAATGGATGGATATTACTGTGCATTCTTCCTGAGTGTGGTAGGAGAATATCCTGGATCAAAATGTTAAACAAATAGTGTAATAAAGAAACTGACCTTTTTTCTTTTTCTTCTTTCCCTGTTACGGTGGTTGCAAAAGAAATGCTCAGCAAATACACATCTGTCAGAACTTCAGGAGTCAAATAATGTAGAAGGAAGGGATGAAAGAATAAAAGCTGTTTTATGTAGGCAGGTTTTGACTTTTAATAATGCATTTTATTTAACTTTTCTAGATCTGTGCTGCGAAGCAGCCCTTACTTTACAGAGCTGTCATGCACTTGAATGCAGGGGAACAGCTTGTTTTGAAAGAAACTACAGAACAAACCTTGGTTTTATGTTACTGGAAAGATGTGTGCTTTCTCGCAGTATCGGCAGGCAATCAGAGTTTCTATGGACCTGGTGTTAACAGAGTTATAACAGCATGCAACTCAAATAATATGGTGATGAATGAGCCTGCAGGCCGGCGGGAGGGAGAAAATCATGTGGAAACTTTTTGGGAACAGAGCAACGTTTGGTAGCCAAGGAAGATCCTGCCGCTATATATGGTCACTGCTTTGTTCATGTTCGTTCAGGAAGAGCCACACCTTAGGCTTGACACTGCAGGGTGATAGCTGGCTGTCACTTTGCCATGCATGTGGGATGAGCGCTCTGATACAGTGCTCTGTGTTGGACATGCCTGTTTGCGTGTTGCAGCTTGTGTTATATTTTTTCCCATGTTTGTGATCACAAATATGAGCTGAATTTCAGCACCTCTGCCCATTGGCATTCATGAAGTGGGATTTCTCAGAAACCATCTCTCAATAATCCTGGAAGGATTTGTATCTGCAGCACCACAAGTTATTAACACTAGTAAATATCCTGGCTTTATGACTAATTAATGTCTTTACCTCTTACTTACATCTTTGGATTTTATTTCCATTGATAAAAACAGGGAGATCACAAGTTCCCTGAAAGCCACTGGGAAATACTCATTAATACAGTGGAATTGAGCAACAACCTATTGTTGCTAAGCCCAGGCAGAAAAGCAGATAGACAGATGAATTAAGTGAGGAAGAGGAACAGAGGCTACGTCTCTTTCAGGAAATGAATTATTATGTAGTAATTTACTCTCAAAGCTCAATTATATTAATTAGTTATTACATAGATATCTACATTGCTTTTCAAAAGTGGCCTTGAGGACATAAGTTGCTGCCATTTTGGTCTTTCTTGAGCATTTGCCTGTGCTTGACTCTGAGCCTGGCAGACATGAGGATTCTGCATGCCCCAGCAGGTACTCTCTGCCTGCTCCTGAGCTGGGGCTTTGCTCTTCACGTGAGCCATGAGTGTGGCATTAATGATGGCCTCCAAACACAGGCTATATTCACCTGTCATACTTCCCACATTGATTACAGGATGAATGCAGGGAGGAAGCAGAAGGCTTATCTTGAATTTTGCAGCTCCCTCCTTACTGTCTGATATTCCCAGTTGCCCTTGGTCTTACGGAAATCCAGCAATGGTGCTCTGTTGCTGAGGTGGATCATGACTCCCTCTCCCCAGTGTGTGGCAAAGGGCTGCCATAGAGCAAACTTTCCAAATAGCAGGCTTCTGCCTCAGAGATCAGGGGTCAGAAAATCCATGTTTAAAATGATGGGTGAAACATTCCAGCAAAACTTGCTTTAGTGTAGTGCCAGCCCTGCAGAATGCAGCACAAGAAGATGGACACTTCTCTGGGTAATATCTCAAATGACTTTTTGCATTACTTTAATTGCCAAGACACAGAACAGGCTCTGTGATTTTTCTCCTACCTGAATGGGTATTTATGGGGAAATGTGACAGCTATACTATGTGTATCCAGTGAATCTCGCAAGCATACAGGAAAGCTGTTCAGTGCTAAGACTCAGTCCTAGAGGCTTATGTAGTGCCTGCACTGAGGACTTGCACGTTTATTTGGGTTGTAAGTACATTTAAATAGGTGTGATATAAGGTCTGTGAGACCAAAGCAAAAACATGTTTGTAACCATGCTAACCTCCAGAAGTTCCCTTGCATTGAGAGAGTATGGGGTATAGGAACAGTGAGAGGATGGACTGAATATAAATAGTGGGGCATGGCCTGGCAGGGTTGTTCTTTTGCTCCTGGTTGGTAAGAGAGTGCAGAAAACTACTCTTCCCCTGATCTCAGTTGTGTAATATGGCTGATTAGAGTAAACCACTGTTTCTTCTCAATTGATTGCATAGTCTGCACGAGTTCTTTGTACCCATATGGAGTTCAAAGGCCTGTTCCCTGCTCAGAATTCCAGCAGAACTCTTTTAGCCTGGTTACCCTCCCTTGGCAATGTCACATCTCCCAGGATGTGTCCACCCAGTTTGGATCAGGAATGATTTTTTTGAAGAAAACCTCATCATCACTTGTGTCCTCAAGCAGCGAGTCTCTTGCTGTACAAATCTGCCTCTATTGAGGCACGAGGCTTGTGTCTCTCCTCACTTTCTGCAACTCCTTTTCTGTCATTCCATATTGCTCCTTGCATTCTTCAACTCCTTCAAAATCTGACTCCTTTACAGTTCTCTTCCACTATTGCTTTCCAGTCTGAACATGGGAGAAACATGAAGCAGACCACAGGGTGGCCTAAGGGCCGTGGGCCTGGTGTCTGCATCGTCTGGGAAAAATGAACAAGTGAGACAAAGATGGATGCTGGGCTCTCAGGAATTTTCTCTCCCCCTCCCGTTCCCAGTCTCCACCAGCCATGAGATGCACTCTTTCAGCTGGATGGATGTTTTCATGATTTTGTTTTTCAAATATGTTTATGTTATTAAATTTAAAAGGAGCTAGTTTAAAAATAGGATACAGCACTCTGTGTTGAGGTCTTTGTTAGCCAATATACACACAGAAGGGTGTGTACGTGATTCTCACTGTCCTGCATGACCAAAGTGCACATATTTTTGCTGATGGAAAGCAGCTAATCCAGTGATGTTGAAGGTGGTTGAGACTTGGTTTCTGCTCCTGAAGATGCTGGGGTGTATTTAACCTAGTGCATGGGAGTGGTATAGATACATATTCCCTACATATACACTTTGGGACTTGCAGTGGATCAAGGTGTTTAGCTAGTTAAGGACAAGCATATGCACATAGAGCAAGAATGATTAAAATTGGCTGCGAGAACGCCTTCTCCCTCCCCTGGTCCTTCTTCCCCCACATCTTCTCTCCAAAATGCATTAAACAACTTCTAAACTGACTAACGTGCTCTGGGGACCGTAATTATTTGAGATCTCTATACTTCCCAAGTTCTGGAGGCAATTATCATTTGGCCTTATCCTTCAAAGTACGCTTGCTGAATGTGGAGCTCTTATAACTGTGTGCCTCTGAGATATTCCTTACATAACTCCCAAGTTATGAAAATACGGCATTTAATTTTTACAGGCAATGGGTTTGTTTGGTCTATTGTTTCCTGTTAAATTCACCATACCAAATTCCATCCCATGGGAACTGAAGCCAGTCAGTAACTGGGATGAGGATTTAGCCCATTCTTTTCTGACAAAATCGAGATATTTCACATATTTGATTGATCGTGCATCTGTTAAAGGGACAAATTCCTGTGCAGTGTGCTGGCCACTCCTTCTGCATTAAAACCTTACCTTAGATGTGTTAGGATTCCTATTCAAACTTGCCAAGGGATCTAACTTGTAAAAAAAAATAGAAAAAGGAATATATGGGTGTTTTTTTCTGTACTCATTGATAGTCTTTTGATGCCATACCTATTGTGCTTCAAATAGCCCGTGATTTTTCTTAAGGCAGGAAATAGTATTTATGGCTATACAATAATATTTTACAGTGTATATGATCAAAAGATTACCAACTTCATTTTCAAATCAAGTCCAAACAATAACAGAGGCTATCAAGGTACTGTGCTTTGTTTCACTGTTTCTCAGGAAAATCCCTGAAATTCTGCCTTTGTTAGGTGCATTTTCCACACTGCATGGTTTTGGTCTGAACAGATGTGCTACAGCCTGAGAAATCACAAAGTGTAAAAGGAAACAAATACAGAAGTGAAATGTAGCTGTAATGAACAGCCTTAACTGATGGGGCTCTTCCTGTATGTTGCCCTAAAAGAGCAATATGCTGAGTGAGGCTGAGCAGGAACACTTGTAGCTCCTTTAATCGTAAGCTATATGGTTTCTAGATTCAGGATGGATAGTCAAAAGAGCAACTTCTTACAACATGTGATTAGAGAGTTGAGCTCATTGCCATTGTGTGTTTTAGAAAATAATGGATATCAAGATTCAGCGATTGATGTTAAAGTTCAGGTAGGCAGCTGCCATGTAGCAGTATCTTGAGAGACAGTAGTAATGAGTGCTGAAAAAACCTCAGGCTGTGAAGTAATTTGCTGTTCCCCATGGTCAGGATAACTACAATGGAAACTTAACATCAGATTGCATATCTTTTATCTTGAATGTGTTTATTTGTGATACTACTTGGGGATAATGAACTAGCTGGAGTAGAGATCTGGCTGTGTTTAGATAAATCCTTTCATTTTCCTTTCCCTTCCATCTACAAAAATGCATCATTTTGATTCTGCTGAGAGGAAGGTTTTCTGCAGGCTTCATAAGAAGCATAATTTATTGCTGTAGCTTCTGAAGGGTGAAGTTGAATGAAGCTCTCTCTTCAGGATGCAAGAAAACTGGCATATTTTCCCCTCTCAGGCTTTCTTACTGACAGTAAAGATCTACAACTAAACTGCATGAAATTTGGGTATGATTGAAGCCCTTTGAAATATAGTCTAGCTATTCTAAACCAAGTTTGGTTTCTTATTCCTTATTTTATTTATAATAGAATATTTACAGTCTTGGAGCAGTTTTAAAATAAGAAATCAGTGTTGTTTAATATTAACAGCTGATTTAGGATCCCATGGTAAGGCCATTACAGTTATGGGGTCCTCAGGAAGCCAAGGGACTGAAGTACCCAAGAGTCCCCTTCTTCCATGGTGCTGCAGTGGCGGAAACACGCTTTGCAAGTGCTGTAGCTTCTTATTCTGCCTTGTAGCAGGAGGGAAGATTAAGCAGTGCACAGAAACTGGGAGCTCTACTGCCTGTTCTTGGCTTCAGCTGGCCAAAGCCACCCCTTGTATTATGTGACTGTCACACAGCATGTGTAGCAGCTTCTCCCTGTGATGTAGTACCTGGCAGAAGGGAATAGGGAAACACACAGCTTTTTCCTTCACTACTACTGTGCCTTATTTAAACCTCTGGGAGTTAGGATTCAGGGCAAAAATGGTGGAAACAGACATTTTCCATGTGGGACCGTGGGGCTTGCCAACTGCAGTGTGCAGGGAGACTGACTCAGTCTGATTGTTATAGTGACCTGGGGTGCCCAGAGTACTTGAGTCCTTGGAGAAATGAGTGTATCATTCAAATGGAAGCTGTTTGAAGTCCTCTGGAAACTGATGGTTGGAAAAGCTACCTTTGCCTTAGTACAAATGTAAAAACCCCCTGAAATGATAGAGGCTGATGGCTGCAATACATCAAAGGTCATCTTGGACATGAGCTGTATCACTGCAAGGGTTTCAGAGAGGATAAAAGCAAGGAATAGGGTATGTCTGGGTGTGGCTGGATAAACCTGTGTGTAGGCTGTGCAACCGGGATACCACAAAAGCAGGCAGAGACCACTGGGGAAAGCCAAGAATGGCCAAATGAGCTTCAGCAATTGGGCCCTAAGAGAAGAAAACAAACAACAAGAAAAAAGGTCATGCTTTTTGGGTGAAGTGCTGGCTGGTGAATGAAAGACTTGGAATAAAGAGCAAAGAAATTCCTTCTTACTGTTTGATGATTGTATTAAGAGAAATACATTTTCAGTAAATAAAGAGGCTTGCTACCGTGTTTATACACAATTCAATTTTCAGTTTCCTCAACAAAAATAATCTGAACATTAGCTAAAGGCTCTGGCCCAAAGGGGTAACAGTAGCCTCTAATGGGAGTAAATAGAGGGTAGGCAGTGTTCTTTCAACCTGCTCTTTGAAGAGTGAGCTGAATACAGCCTTTAAAAAAACGTGCAGGTACACAAATATTTACCTATTAGGCCTCTATTCATGAAAGGTTCAACCCTATTGTACTCTGCTGTTGCATTCACTCCTCCACAGATCTGAGTCCTGATGTGTGACCTGCATTTGCAAGCAGTGATTAGTGAACCAGGAGGCCACACAGTGTTTCCAGGCACTTTGGAAGAGCGGCAACGGCAAGTTGTGTGTGCTGCATTGACAAGATCCCGTGTGCTGTCCCTAGCTCTGCAGACAGCTCAGAACTGAGCCCCGGATCAAACCAGGGTCCCTGTTATTGATTCGCATCCTGGGAGCCTGTGGCAATGCTAATGGGGATTAAGGCCTCGTTACAGTAATTGCTGGATAGAAAGTGTCATCTTTTGGAAACGCCTGTTGGCAGAGCTGCCTTTCTCAGTTACCTGCCCCGTAATTATGATACAACCAAGAAAGGTTTTAAGAAATAACTGTCACTTTCACGTTATGCCTGTCATGTAGTTCGGTCCCGGTTAAACCATTTTAAGGGATTAATTCAGTGTAATCTTGGATTTGCAGTTTTGTGAGATTAACCAAAATAATCAATGTATTTTTTAACAGAAGTGGGCAGGTGTCTAGGATTAAAGTGAAGAACAGAAATTCTCCAGCCAGACTGCCCTGAAGGAACATGCTGCATGGTTCCGGAGGCTTAATTTCCTCCTGGGAATGTGCAAGGCTGTGTTGGAAACACACCATAGGTGAAGAAAGCAGTTGGGGCTTTGCTTTGTTGGCTTTGTGTGATGCCTCATGTTTTGTTTTTCCTACTGCAGAGGACCCTGTGTGGAGTAGATCAGGGCTGGTGGCTCTCTGAGAGGGCTTGAGGCGGGCAGGCAGCAGGTCTTCAGGCAAAAGCTGCTCCCAGGGGCCATGGCTGACCTCCACATGGCAGCTGACAAAGGCCCTAATAAGAGGGGACAGGGAGGCAGGGCTGCGGCTGGGCTGGAGGAACTCGATAGCAGCCTCTCGAGGCCAGGGAATCTGTAAAATAAACCACTGGGCAGCACAAACGTGGAGGTGAGGAATGTGAAACCGGAGTCGAGTTATTTGGGAGCAGCGCCTGTCCTGTGCTGTGCGAGATGTTACTGGCCAGCAGAAGCAGCATAGCTGGTTATAAAACACAGCATCGATGGGACAAACCCTCTGTTGGGATTCATAACTTAAGCCCCAGCCAGATCAGCTGCCCACTTATACTGGGGAACATGGGCAGCACCTGTAGCTCACTGGGCACTGACTGGTCACCTTCCCCACCCTGGGTCCGGCTGGACTGATAGTCTGTTAGCTGAAGCTGATGCAGTCTTTGAGACTTGTTTATGGAGGCACACAGCAAAATGACTGCTGCATCCCAGCCAAGGCTGTGCTCTCTCCTACTTGTGGTTATATCCCAGACACATTCTTGGGCTATTCCACCCAACTATGAGGTTTAAGGCAGAATCAAGGGTGTGCTTGCTGAGAGCCATGATCCTACATTCCCGCCTCATGCTTTTTGGCTCTTGTTTTCAGCCTTTCTACACTGATAATAGCTCTCTTGGGTTTTCCTTCTGCCAGCTCAGGTCTGGCCTACCCAAGTACTGGTGCTGGCAGGCCTAAAGGGAGCTTATGGGTCTATGTAGGCAGCAGGGAGAGGGGCAGGAGAAGGGCACTGCTGCTTTTGGGGGATGCTTGTTCCCAAACCTGTCTCTGCTGCTCCCCAAACTGCTCCTTCAGGGGTGGTGGTGTCCTGATCTCTCTATCTGGACTTGTGGCTATACTCTGCAGATGTCTTTGAGAAAGAGAATGTACTACAGTTTGTGCAGAAAAAGCTGAAGAAAAGGCAGGAAAAAGGTTAAAAGCCAGAAATGGCTTTACAAGTGCTTTCCTGTGGAGCAGGCAGTGGGTCTGGTGTCCTCATGCGCTCAGATTCTGCTCTCTCTCTACTAGATCAGCTGCTGACAGAACAGCCCAAACCAAATAGTGATGGGTGCATTTCAGCTGAGGATGATTAAAGAAAGAAATGAGAATTGAACTTGAATTAGGCAGTCAGTCTTCCCTTCAATCCCCATTCTGTGCTATTTCACCCTTCCAAATCTTGCAATGCGCAGTGTAAGGCAATGTTGCAGTTCAGCAAAAAGAAAACAGGAACCCAAAAGAACTGATTCCTTTTGATGCAAATAAAAGCAAAGCATATGACAAGCAAAGCCTGTTGTAACAACCAAGTCTTCCTATCTGATAAATTTTGTGTAACATCAGCTTTGGTTATAGGTCATAATATTACTAAGAGGAGTGCTCTGAACTGAGACTTGAGTGTTTATTGTCATAGCAAAGGAACAAGCAAACAGAAAGTGGAATAAGATCAGTTTTAAAAGGAAAAAGCCTTATTAGTACTAAGATGACCAAACTGTTGTCTAAACGGTGGTTTTAAACTTGATGTAGTTTGTAACAAAATGTAGCAGTACCCACCGCAACATGTACTATGTCTAATGCTTTCCCTTAGGCTGGAATAGAGGAATAGTTCATTCTTCTAACTTGTTCCAGGTACAGAAACCATGGCGTTTTTTTGTTACTTTAAAAATATCCCTGGAAGTTGATGGTGTTATTTAATAAACTATCCTGCGCTGTATCCCTGGAGACCCTCTGCACCTCTGTGGGACATGCCCAACAGTTTATTACAGCGGAGGGACCAGGAATATAGCAATAAAAATCTGTTTTGCGTGACTTTTGATTTTCTTATTTAGTTTACATATTACTTACCTGCGTTCATTTTATCAACCTAAATTCTAATTAAAACTGGACCATAAACTCTTTTCAGTCACGATGTTCCTGTATCCTCTCTTTAAAAGCAGTATTTTCAAGAGACCTGAAGCATATTTGCAGCTTCTCCTCCAAGCTCTTGATCTGTTTTTCTTGCTTAAGAATTGGAATGGAACTGAATAAATATTTGTAACCAATAGCGTATTTGACTTATTTGTGGAGTAATTTTATTAATTCTTTGTATATACTGAGTTGACTTAATTTATACTGAGGTTCTTGAACAGATTTTTTTCACATTTTAGAAATTGCTTGAATTTTTAGTTCAAATAATTATTCCTAAAATGGAATAATGGTTGTTACTGGCTGATGTTAACTCTTTGTTATTCTTGCTGTTCATAAGTTTCGTTCCGCCTGGACATTGCAGCCATGTTGTCTGGCTTTGATTACCTGGATGTTCCTATGTGGGAAAAGGCAAAATGAATACTTTGTATATTAACTGTAGATTGTGTTCTTTTTCTAATCTCTGAGATTAAAAAATCTAGCAACCTAGAAATCATTTTATGAAAGTTGAAAGAAATACAAGTGAAAGAAAGGAAAAGGAGCTTATACTATGGACAATTTCATTCCTCCATAGACTCTTCTCATTTTTAGAATTCATGGTACTCGATCTCAGTGAAATCTATTGCTTTTAGTTGTGTATTACTGTATCCTTGCGTATGTGTGCACGTTACTTCATTGTCAGTGAAGCCTGAATGCATTCATCCACATTCCTAGGAAAAAGGCTCTTATAAGAAACACTTATTAATTCTGACTTGCTTGAGGAGTATCTCTTCCCCATGTCACATACCCTTTTTCTTGCTTGTAGCCCACTAGCCTAACAATGAAAGTTGAAATCTGACTCTCAACTAAGTCATGCCTGTGTATGGTAGAGCCTAGATTTTGAGAGCAAAATCTTTCCTTTTCCCCTTTAAATGTAAATCAGTGCCATGATATGTGATGACAGCCTTGATGAAGTGTCTGAAAGCCTGTCTTGTTGTGAAGCAACATGAGCACTTAAACAGAATAATTTCTGGCTTCCCTTCTAATACAGGAAAGTTATTTATTATGTAACTTTAAAAATCCTTTCTTAAAGATAGAGCTGTTTGTAAAAATGCTTATGGTTTTGGAGACTGAAATTCCCAGTAAAGTGCTGCTGTTATTCCTGTGGTGTTTTGCTTGTCAGGCCACTAAGGATCAAGAGATGGGGCAGTGCTAGCCTTCTCTCAGAGGCGCTGGAAGTTTTCTAGCTGTGTACATTTTCTGGTGCTTCCCTTGCCACTTCTCCTCACCTCTCCTCTGTCCCAATTTATCTGTGTATCCAGAAAAAGCTGGCTCGAGATCAGCTCATTTGTCTACCAGCAGATGTCTGTTGCTAATGACTCTTTTTGTACTATGTGCGTTTGGACTGTATGTAAAACAGTGAACTAGAGATGAAATGACCCATATTATGGTTGTAATCTCCTGTGCCATCTGATCTCCATTTAGGAATTTAGATTTAATTGTCCTTGTGTAGGCTGGTAGATATTCATCTGTGATGTGGGATAGGCAGTCCTTAATATTGTTTTGGATTGTATATTTCAATTTTTGCACTCTTGTGCCCAGAGCATCCGATGTACATCAAATGCTAGATCTAACTTCCATCGAAATCAAAGGAGCAAGGGCAGGATTTGCCTCTTAAGTAAGATTTTATTAATCTAAAGAATATAATTGTTCATCCTTGTTCTGTTTTGCCAGCTTTTAATATTATCTCATTAAAAAAAAAAAAAAGACAAAGAATTGCCTTATATAGAAATGCTCATATTGAAGCTGTATCACAAATGGAAATTAAGTGTTACTTTTTGGAGTATCATTCTTGCTGGGACTCTTTGTTCCCAAACATTCATGATTTAAACCAGAATATCAGCGCATTGTATAGTAATGTGAACATTCTTTTGAAGTAGAAGCTGAAGAGATGAGGGTAAAGGGGAAAATGGTGTGTGTTTTTTTAAAGCAGGGTAGTGTATTGTGAGAAAACTACTGTATTTGCTCTCTTCATTCAGTTGGAAAAGAATCACAAGTCTTTCATGTCAAAATGAAATGCTTTTCCAACTCAACTATTATTCTTCAGGGTTGCAGCCCAGGAAACTGAATAGGAGATTAGCAAAATATCCAGCTAAAAGGATGTCATTTAAAAACATACTGCTGTGTTTATGGTTGTGCAAGACCAGCCAATAGATCACTCCAAAGCGTGGAAATTGGAAAATGGCACTCTACAGTTGTGGAAAATCCCATTGCTCAGAACTCAGATGTTTTGTGAAGGAGAGAATTTTCTTCAGCAGATTTGGCTGAATTTTTGACTTTCTTGCATTACCTCATTCTGCTGGAGGAATGTAAACAGTGCTCATCTGTCAGTGTAACTGTTGCAGCTAGATGGCCTTTGGGACTGAGATTTTTTAATAAATAAAGACGTATCCTGAATGTGGTGCTTACAAATTGGCACCTCTAAACAAGAAAATTTCCACTGTGATGGATGACGCGTGACAGACATTTTCCTTTGTGTTGCCCTGGTTTTCTGTTTATTGTGACTTGCAATGGAATTAATTCCAGGATGGATGTGTAATCAGATTTGATGCCTGATTTCCTGCTTCACTAAAGTGACCGATAAAGATGCTATTAATTAATACTGAACAAATGTGAAAGCCAAAGCTAAGATCCCCTTTTGTCACTTTCTAGTGCTATTTTTTAGAAGATTGAAAAGTTTTGCTTGTAATGATTAGAAAACATTAGCTTTTCCTTGTAAAACATTAGCTTTTCCTTGTCAGCATTGTCTACAGAACAGTAACATTGATTGTAATTCTGCATTACCCTGCATCTCTGGCCACCTTGCAGAACACAGATTTTTCAACAGCTGTGAATTTCAGCCTGGGAGTTGCACAGATGCTAGTCACCCTTCTGTTTGCTTCCATCTTCTTCACCAAAGCTACCCTTAGCCATGCATTCCTATTTACTCATATTCTAAATGTTATGACTGTGCTGCCAGCAGAAGTTGGTGTAGGTATCTGAACTAGCTTACGAAAGCTAGCTCTGGAGAGCAGTCCAAAGCCGTGTAGCTAACTGTTCATGTTGGATATGACTTCTTAAATTTATCATTTATACATCTTGTATTCACCAGAACAGTGCTCAGAAGCATGAACCCAGGACACAGTGTTGGACTGCTGCCCTCTTCTTTGGCCTTCACTTGCTCTGGATATTATATTCCTCCTTTCTATACACCAGCTCTAAAGTAAGAATTCATTTCCGGCTTTCTCTTCCCAGTAGTCCAAGTTTTAAGGCAGGAAGTGATAGGTGAGAGTACCAGGTCTGCCTGGCAAGAATGGGAAGGTGGTTGAATTTGGTGTCCAATTTGCGTTTGCAATTGCTGCATTTTGGGCTAGGCTTAATCCAGCCTGTAGGCAGATTTTGGAGATGCTTAGAAAATGCACAAGAGTCTGAGCTTCATTTAAATGATGAGAACTTGGACACCCTACAGCTTAGGCAGCTGGGTGGAGATCTTATGGATCACTTGCTTGAACTTGCATACCGCAATTTCTTCTAAATTGCTCTAAGTGCCTATTTATTTATTTGTTCATTCAGATTAGGCTCTTTCTTTCTCTCTGCTTCAGTCTCCATCCAGAAAAGAATAATAACAACAACTGCTGCCTCTCCAGGACGTTGTGTAATGAATATTCAAAGGCTTGGAAAACACATATCTATGATGTCAACAGGGGTTGTATGGAGCACAACTAAGTTATCTGGTCACTGTAGCTTTAGGTCCAGGAGAAGCAAACTGAAGGAAGAGTTAGTTTTGCCCCTTCTCTAGATGTGTCTTTGTATTGATGAGAATTTATGAAGGGACGTTTTTTCTTCATGCATCTCCCTCTTTGTTTTATAAGCTGCTCTCTGCCAAGTCTGACCATGGTGAATGAAATTCTTTTGTGATACTTGTCGTTTCCAAGTAAATTGGGATTTCCAAACTCCTGTAAATATGGAGGCTTGCATAGAAGTCAAAGTACAATTTTATGTCAAAAGCTAAAATTCATGTGTACACACATCTCTGCGTACAAGAGTGAGGCTCATTGTTGAGGATAGTTTTAACGCTTCTGTATAACATCAACTCAGTCATATGCTTGTAAGTTACAAGGTCTGCATATAAGGCACTTTAAAAAAGTGTAATCCAATTGTATGTTTCATTAACAAAATGACTAATCTCACTAAATATTACAACAAAGGTGCTGATGGAATTTAAGCTCTAATCTGTGAATGTAGCTTTATAATTTTACAAGAGTAGCTGTTCTTAATAAACATCAAAGTGCATGTAATTATTATGTGACTTTAGTCCTTTTTTTCCCACGATACCATAGTTAATCTTGACAACAGCTACCATTTCTTGACAACAGCTACCATTAAGTACAGTGTTTTAACTCCCTTGATGATGAAGTTTAAAAATAGCTTCAGTTCAGATTGTTCCACTCTGCCATTATCCTTCAGTTGACTCAGGGGGGTGACCTTCACTCTCTGGTCTGGAGGCAGGGCTTGGACGTGCTGGACACTGTCCTTTGGAGCCTGTTTTGGGAAATGGAACCAAGAGAGGAACAGCATGAAAAGTCTCATTTTCTTGTGGAAGAGCACCCCCACTTTGAATATAAGCTTAGGTTGTGTCAGTATGTGGAGGTTACCTTTATATTTCTCTGAGGTTCATTGATTTCGAAAGCAAAGCAAAACAAAACCAGAGCAATTGTAAGATTTGGAGCAGTTTGTCTTCCTAAAAAAGCAGATGTGAAGTGACAGAGGGGCTCTATTACGATTAGAGCAGAGTGATGCTTTGCTTTATGGGGGACTTGTGGGTGTTGGTTGATGAGAAAATGAACATGAGTCGGCTTCAGTGTGTGCTCACAGCCCAGAAAGCCAACCGTATCCTGGGCTGCATCCAAAGGAACGTGACCAGCAGGTCGAAGGAGGTGATCCTGCCCCTCTACTTTGCTCTCGTGAGACCTCACTTGGAGTACTGTGTGCAGTTCTGGTGTCCTCAGCATGAAAAGGACATGGAACTGTTGGAACAAGTCCAGAGGAGGCCACGAGGATGATCAGGGGACTGGGGCATCTCCCATATGAAGATAGGCTGAGAAAGTTGGGGCTGTTCAGCCTGGAGAAGAGAAGGCTGCATGGAGACCTCATAGC
>WYDI02026572.1:0-58284 GCA_009867235.2 Psittacus erithacus | reverse complement strand
TCATTATTATTATTGGTGGTAGCAGTAGTGATTTGTGTTATACCTTAGTTAATAGACTGTTCTTAACTCAACCTGTGCGAGTTGTATTCTTTCAATTCTCCTCTCCATCCCTCCGGGAGCTGAGGGAGGAAGGGGTGGAGTGAAAGAGTGGGCTGCGTGGGAGGCCTTAAGCTATGACACCTGGGAAGAATACAGGGATGTTGTCCGGGAAGCGAGGGACCAGGTTAGGAAAGCTAAGGTCCAGTTAGAACTAAACCTGGCTAGGGATGTGAAAGATAACAGAAAGGGATTCTATGGGTACATTGCAAATGTCTAGGGACAATGCAGGCCCTCTCTGAAAGCTGTCAGGAGAACTGGCTACCCTGGATTTGGAGAAGGCTGAGGTTCTTAATGATTTCTTTCCTCAGTCTTCACTGGCAAATGATCTGATCACACCACCCAGGTCTTGAAGGCAGACACAGGGACTGTGAGTATGAAGACCCTGGGCCCAATGTAGGAGAGGATCTGGTTCAAGACCATCTTAAGAATTTGAACTTTCTTAAGAAGCTGAAGAAGCTGAGTTTTAATAGCAGGTGGTTACCACCTGTGATGCTTAGCTATTCCATCCCAAATAATATGTTAACCATTGGTTCTTTAATGCTCAGGGTAAAGACTGTTGTTGAGAAGAATGATGGATTTGAACTGCTAGGCTCATACAAAAGAGAGAACATGTCAGTCTGGCTCCTAGGATAAATCCTATAACAGAACCACATTATTATCATAAGTGGTGCCAGAGGTCATGGGCAGCATTGTCTTTATCTTCCTACATATCAGAACAGTGTATTTGTATGTCATATCAAAAATTTGTTTTGTGGCTGATTGCCTAAGATATATGCAAGAGCTCTGAAGTCCTGTAGTGCCAATTCTGAACAGCTATACTGTATGCATGCCATAGCCTCTGTCTGCTGAACAGGACCTCCTGTCATTTGTTCTACTTAGAGAAAGTTAGATTGAAGAATGATCAGTCAGGAGTCAGTGTGGGGTAAAATAAAAGCATAATTTCAATACATCTTTTATCTCAACACTGTTTCTTTTCTTATTTCCTACTATATCTTTTCTGTGTTACTGTGCTATGACATTCGGAGTGATGTTTACTCTAAGGAAACAATTAGTGTTCTGACATGAAACACCCTTTAGCAGAGTATTGCACAAGATATGGACATGTTTTCATCTTGAAAGACGCCAAAGTGTGAGTGAATCTGAAAGTAATTTTAGGGCAGCAGGCCAACAAGGGCTGTCAATTTCTCTTTTGAATTTCAAGCCATAGCACTTTTTTCAAAAATGCATGCAAATTATATATTTTCTTCTGCAACTACACTCTTTGCAATACATTGTAAATCATATGGTATGGAGAGATGTAGGGAAAGGTCTATATAAAACGTCTAGTTGAAGGAAATGAAAAAAATGTCATTGTACTCTAAAACGGAAACGTCTAGAAGATTTGAAGAAGAATATAATCCCAGCTATTGAAGGTGATTAAATCAGAGCCTTCAAACAGATTCACAGTGAGCCTGATGGACTCTTCTTAACCATAACAGTGTCTCCCATTACTATTTTTCTAACTTCTGTTTCAGAACCACAAATTAATCTGTTGTATTCTGCAATAAAGAGGCATACAGACAAATCCAAACTGTAATAAATAATTGAAAATTTAAAGGTAGTGTTTCTTATTCCCCCTATTTCTCATTTGGAAAACTGAAGCATAGTAAGGCTAAGGATACAAAGTACTGTGAGTAAGTATGACCTCCTTCTGTCCCATATTTAGAGCAGACCAAAAAGCTTTATGAACTGACCACAGACATATGCTTAAATGCTGTTTTGATATTGTGAAATATAGTAACAACACTATTGCAGTTTGTAGCAATTCAAATTGTTAAAAGCAGTAGAAAATAAACCAAAATATTTTCTGAAAATACTTCAGTGTTTTATTTGTTTACTGCTTAGCTCTTGAGGGAATGTGCTGCTGATCTCTGTTGCATCTAAATGTTATCCTTCTATCTAAATATTGTTTCACTGGTAGTAGAAAATGCTCAGATCTCTAATTGCACGCAAAAAATAAACCCAGGGATTCTCATTCAGTATATAAAAATGTTTCAGTTTTATTTTCTACAACAAAAAGGATGCTTCTGTTTTAGCACAACTATCTGTATTCATTCAAAAGAAATTTGGAGCTTTAGTTTATTAAAAATGGTCCTGGTGTTATTCTTTCTTCCAGTGATGAAAATTGCAAATCTCTCTAAAGAACCAGTGGAGTTACAGCCGTGAGCAGAACAGAGAATCAGAGCAATAAACTTGTCAATATAAATCGAGATTACAAACACAGGTCTTTCTAATGTTCTTAACTAAATTAAAGGGTTGAATGGGAGTTGACTTGGCTAATTCCTGCAACAGAAAGTTGGGTGTCAAATATAGTATCTGAAAAAAATTGTTTATGCGTCATATACTTGTTATATTTCATTTTACTTTCAATCCTTCTTGAATGACATGGATATAGAAATTATGCAAGGTGAGGAAAAAAACTTGAAAACAAAACTTTCAGGACTTTAGGACTTACATAAAACTGGTAGGTCAGCTTGTAATATGGCTTATATATGTTGGAGACTTTGTATACAGCTAAATCCATTTTGAAGCTCAGGCTATGGTACAAATGCTGAATAAGACTCTTAATCCTTCTACAGAATCCAAATATGAGCTTTTTAAAGATGCTTCAGAGAGGACAAAGCTTTGCTTTGAATTTTACTGTTGCAAAATATATGTATTGCAAGTGCATGACTACGAAATTTCTGTGTGTCTCCATCCATTTCATCATCCCTCACGATACTTCTGTAGAATAGGTCAAAGAGACAAAAATAAGAGTGATTGTGGAAAATTTTAGATGGCATCTAAGCACTAGCAGGAGTTTAAATATTATTTATAATGTCATATAATTATCATATATGCCAAAAATTTTATTTATAATGCCATTAATAGTGATGCAGTATCCTGGTTTTGGCTGGGGTAGAGTTAATTTGCTTCCCAGTACCTGGTGCAGGGCTGTGTTTTGGCTTTAGTCTGGGAATAATGCTGATAACACACTGAAGTTTTTGCTGTTGCTCAGTAGTGCTTATCCCAGTCACAGACTTTTCAGCCTCTCATGCTCTGTCAGTGAGGAGGGACACAAGAAGCCGGGAGGGAGCAGAGGCAGGACACCTGGTCTAAACTAGTCAAACGGGTATTCCATACCATAGCATGTCATACTCGATATAGAAACTGGGGGAAGTTACCCACAAGGGACTGATCACTGCTCAGGTAGGGGGCTGGGTATCGTTCAGCATGTGGTGAGCAAATGTGTGTCACCGCTATTTACTGTTTTGCTGGTTTGTTGTTGGTTTTGTTTTATTTTTTTTTTCCCTTTAATCTTTATGTCTCTTTCTTTTTATTTCCCTATTGCTAGTATTACATTGTACTTTAATTGTTAAACTGTTCTTATCGCAAAGAGCAAGTTTTACATTCTTCCGATTCTCCCCTACGTTCCACCCTGGGTGGGAGGAAGGAGTAAGTGAGTGAACAGCTGCGTGGTGCTGAGTTGCCAGTTGAGCTTTAACTACAACACATGGCTTGGGAGGGAGTGAGACATCTCGCACCCTGCAAAGACTGGAACAAGAACTGCAGAAGAGGGACATATTTTACAAACAAGTAAGAGACACAGTACATGGCATATGTCCATATTTAGTCATGCTCAGAGTTATTCTGTCATTATACTAACAGGGTTGAGCTAAAGCCTGTTCTATGTTACTGGCAGCTGTATTAACAGTGTCATTACAGTGCTTGAGCTAAAAGTAGCATCATCAGAAATGGTGACTTGTTAGTGTAAGTGCAGTGCCATGTGAGCGGAGCTGAACTGCTGGTTAATATCTGGTCAGTTTGACAGGGTTAGAAACCTTTTCCATTTTGTTAATGAAGCTGAAGTTTTAACATTTGGGCAGCAGTGAAAGCTATGCAGGCCAGTTGTAATCTAGAAAAGATGTAATTATTGAATTAAAATTAGCAAAAAGATGAATATTTATCTTCTAGGTGCATTTCAACTTGAGGTTGATTGGCCAATAATTTCAGATTATTAGTCACAGTATAGCAACTTTGCTTAGAACCCTGTTGTTCTGTCTGCCATTCTGCAACAAGCTTAAGATAATAAGGGCCTACATGCATGTTACAATATTTTCCTAGAAATGTTGCTTAGGAAGAAACAGAATGCAACATGGCTGTACAAATCTAGAAACAGAGCCAAGATTAACTGGCTTTCCAAACCATATGCCTGGAAGATGTGATGGTATTTTTCTCCAGGTTTCTTGTGTAGGGAGTAATGCTGGGTAATTACTGGGGATTCTGTTTTGGCCACATTAAACTTATCTATTAATGGCTTGGCTAGAATTATTTGCACCCTATTGTAAAACTCACCAGCTTTGCAATGCTGCCATGAAAAAATACCAGTGCACCTCCACAATGTGTACTGTTTATCATAAATTGAGCGTTAAATATACTTCAATATTCTATATGTAATAGGAATATGTTACACAAAATGAAAGTGGTGTGAGGATAAACGAAGTAGTCTACTGTAGTTACGAACAATGGCAGTGCAATATGACATACCTATTCAAGTAGGGGCCTGTGATGAATTACAAAATCTTGCACCTCTTGTTTACCAGCTTGAATGCCGTTCCGTGTGGTAACAAAGCAAGCATTTTTACCATCTGATGGTTGCCTAGTGGCCAGCTGGAACTCCAGCTCCACTTCCTAGAGTAAATGTATGCATCTCACAAACATGCTACAGGAGGAAGCTAATCAGCATATTCATAAATACTCTCACTGAAAACAATGCATCAAATAGATAATAGCAGGGTTTCCTTTTCCTGTCTCAGAAAATGTAAGCAGTGTAAAAAAAGACAGGATAGTCAAAAGTCTTCTTTCACAAAGCTGAATGCTACCTTTGTATTTCTTTATACATTGAGTTGGCTACAAGGCTGTAATGCTTATTGTTGCACTATCATGAAACTCACACAATCATCAACATCTGTAGATATCTTCATTTTCTCTGAGTCAGACCAACCGTGGTGCAGAAAATAGTGATTCTTGACCTATCTTGGACTAAGTCAGAACAAGTACCATATATATGGAGCAACCCACTTCACCTTTGAACCTGGGACCAGCTGAAGGCATGTCAAAGATGACAATAAATTAGGAGTAGAAAATTAGTAAATCCCTAAACATCACAGAAACAGAAATCTCCCTTCCACGAGATTCCTTGTCTTACTTTTTTTGTAAGAAGTTGTTCACACACAAACAAAGCTACAAAAAAAACCCCTCCCTACGTCTCCGACAGTCAGTTACATCTCTGTCACATAGGAAGAGACAGAGGTAAATATTTCTTTTTTGATTTTCTGGCAGGTGTTCAAGCACTATCTCATGGGATTTAAACAAATGGTTAGATGGATAGAATTACCCCTGCTTTTTTCTCATCTTAAACTTGACAGTTTTGTGTGGTTGACATTTAATTCCCCTCACCACAGGATCACCTAAAAGTGGTGAATAACATTTTCTCTCCTGCAGGGGTCATGGACATTTGCATTTAGGGGTGGTCTTTAGCAAAAGTGACTTCACCTCATTGAAACCAAGGTAGAAAAAGTAGGTTCCAAAAAGAAATGCATAGCTACAAGAGCACTAGGTTTCCTCAGATATACTCCTGGAATTTAGAAGAGATGTGCTACCTGGAGCCCATATACTGTTGCCTTTTCTGGGACAATATTGTCCTTATGTCCTTATGAAGGCTCCTCACTGAGATATCACCCCTTGCCATGAATGAGCTGCAGGTAAGGACACACTGACCCAGAAATCTGGTGAGAATTCTAGCCTGAATTCGTGGGTCTTTCTTTCCAAGGGAATTAAATCATCCTGAGAATGTATGGATATCCTGGTCTGAATGTGGATGAGACCAAAAAAAAGTCCTTGATATGGAGAATT
This sequence comes from Psittacus erithacus, assembly GCA_009867235.2. NCBI lineage: Eukaryota > Metazoa > Chordata > Aves > Psittaciformes > Psittacidae > Psittacus > Psittacus erithacus. The sequence continues at coordinate 52,251 of WYDI02026572.1, read as the reverse complement.
AGGAAGCACTCTAGACAACCTTGACGCAGTCATGAATCCTTGCATACTTTCAGGAGAAATTTGACCTAACAGCAACTGCAGAGGTAGTAGCAAATACTTTATTCATGTCTTCACCTCATTAGCCTAAATAAGATCACAAAATTCACTGCCAACTGGCAACTATTTAAATGCTAATTAAGACTGCAGGTGATTTTATTTTGTCTCTGAATTTTCTTGAAACAGAAATAAAGAGTTGCAGCAGTCCAAGCCTTTTTTAAAAAAAATAAATAGAATGCTTGATTTTGTTGTAACTGTTGTTCCTATGGGGTAATGCTGCATCATGTGAAAATTAGTGCAATTTAGGAGAATGAAGGAAATTACAGGAAACAATATCTTTACACCCATGTCATACTAAAATTAATTCACTGAACCAATAAAAAGTTAAAAGTATAAAAGTTGAAAGTACTTAAAGTGGTTATAAATCAAACACTTTCCATATATATAGTAATTTTTAATGTGTTCTTTCTCTGGTTGATAGTTTAGTATGTTTTGGCTTCTATGGAAAAATATATGTCATAAAATTTAGAAAACATAAATTTGGGGTTTGTAGTGGAATATTTGTAATATTCTGTATATATAAATGACACGTTTATAGCATGAATAAAGAGAAAAGATTTTTGCATAGAATAAAATATTTTGATTCCACAACCTTCTCCTTTGCCCCAGAAACTCTGTAGCCCTAGTAATCATCATGAGATGCAAAAACTATGTGTCCTTCAGCCATGAGTCTTTCATGCTTCAATTTGATCTGTTAGTATCCATCTACAGCCCAAATAAGGAAGATTTGTTACAGCCATTTGAATGTAGGAGTAGAACCTGGATCTCTTAGATTCCTTTCAAAGAGCATGTTGTTACTGGTACATTATCAAGTTAGAAGGCTTTTATATATGGGATCCTACAGAAATTATCCTGAACCTGGTTCTTTTAAAAAAATCTATTATTCATAAAATATTCAGATGATACTAAGCTGAGGGCTCTGGCAAGTGTTTCTAAAGATTTATAGAAACCATAGAAATGGTTGAAAATCAAAAAGATGGGATGTGATAAAAAACAAGGTACTATGCTTAAAAAAAGAGACAATGCATACCAAATAAATAATTAAGTAAAAATATGACAGAATAGATTAAAAAAAAAAACAAAACTGCATGGAATTTCACTAAAAAATGGTAAATTCTTACATAGAAGAACATTTACGTATGACAACAAAATACCTATGTCACTTTCCAGAGTTCTGTTTATCTCAACAAGAATAGTGCCCCCAAACAAAGATGTGTATATATATATAAAATGTTTAAATCCTTTTGAAAACAGCAAGGACATAAAAAAGTAAAAGACACTTCTTATTAGGAAACTTTGGACATTTTGGGGTTTTTTTTTCAAGAGAATACAAGCTTCTGGAAGGCACAACAACAGGCTTCCGGCATGACAACAGGCTTCCAGCATGAAATGTTATTCAGAAACTGGAGGTGAACAATTGCTCAGCTAGGAAAAACAATTTTATTTGGAGCAACAAAGTCTGAACAAGGGATTTGTCTTAGCCCTATTTTCTGCAAATCCGGCACTGTAAATATGAGCAAAATTATTGTGCTGACTAATGCTGTCATAGAACTTACTGTATTCCCTTTTTTTGGGACTAATAATTTTCCAAACCTGATAAATTTTGACTCAGAGATTCCAATAAGATGTAATTTTAAATGCACAGAAGTTGGGTAATTAAAAGTCATAAAATTTACAAGTAAGAAAAAGTATATATTTACATATTTTTTTATTATTATCATTTCAACTCACACCCAAGAACAGGAAAAAATGACACTCATCTCTGAAACCGTGAAATTGTTTCTTCTTTGAAGTCACGGAAAAAAAATTTGGTCCTATGGCAGCAGGTATACATGTTGTCCTTCACATGTGGCCTTGCCCTTGCAAAGTAGTCAGTTATTCCTGTGTGATCTGGGAGAATCACAGAATCATAGAATTATAGAATAGTTTGGGTTGGAAGAGACCTTCCGAGGTCATCTAATCCAACCCCCCTGCAATGAGCAGGGACATCTTCAACCAGATCAGGTTGCCCAGAAGCACATCCAGTCCGGCCTTTATGTCTCCCGGGATGGTGCATCTACCATCTCTCTGGGCAACCTGTGCTAGTGTTTTACCACTCTTATTGTAAAAAGTTTTTCCCTCAATAGAAGGCTTAGTTTGCATGAAGTATTCTTCTCCTTTGGCTCCTGGGTTATGTTGTTGCATTCTTCTAGTACATTTTTCGGTAATTGCTTGAAGCATGGCCATGTAAATGTTGTTCACACCACTGCTACAAATTACAGTGTTGTTGTCACAACCAAGCGATTATACAAGTCATAAATTCCCACAAAAATTTAAATTGTCATAAAAAACTATACGGATTATTTCAGGTGAATATTCTAAGAACAGGTGATAATTTAGAAGCTACCATCAGTGGGAAAGAAAACAGAAATGTCTTTCAAATGGGAAAAGAATTATTTATTAGGAAACTGTATTTCCAGACTTTCTGCAGAACAGCTGTGGGTCTTTAATAAACTACAGCTATAGCGATATCCTGCCCTTTCAGTCCCACAGTCAGTAATTCAAATGAGCCTGTAACTCAGACATGATAGCTGCCCTGGCAGCTGGAGATAGTGTGACAAATACCTCTTCCAGTTGAGACATTGACATAATTGAAATGTGCTTTGAGGGGAGAACAAAAGAGACAGCACGGATAATCAGCAGCAAAACCCACATGAAGGGTACAAACCATCCACTGCTCTGCTTTTGCTAGCGCAGCAGTTTTATACTGTTCAGGTTGGCTGTGATAATTGTGATTTCCTAATGGGATTTCCATAACACTGGAAGCAGAGTAGATTGATCTTTTATTAAACTTTTACAAAGCTTGCAAGCAAGCCATAGAAGATGAAATGTGAAAACACCATAGATGTGCTGAAGTTTACAGGAAAATCCTTCCTTAGATCTCTTATGACAATATCTTGAGAAAGTATAAATGAAATATTTTTTTATGATTCTATTTATCTTAAATAATCTTAAGATATTTTTATTGAAGTATTTTTCTACTGTGTTTGTTCAGCCAATAATTGGGATGCAAATGGGTTTTTACAGGGGACAAGACCTGGCACTGAAGATCAGATCTGTAAGAGATCTTATCTCATTTTCATGGGTGACTAAGCATACTCTTCATAGGTTTTTTATAGCCTTACACCTTTACACAGTAGCAGAATAAATATTTTCATTTTTCTAGTGAGTATTCTGGGATACAAAATACGTGACTAACCAGTATATATGTGACCTTGTGATGTTTGGGAAGGGGCTTTAGGGATTTTAAGAACAAAGTGTGCTTTAACTCAGTCATATAGCCATTGCAAATTACACTTCTTTAAACATAGAGAATAACCCCTTTGAGCCTCAGTTTTCCCATCTGGAAAAATTATAAGTATTGAGGCATTTATTCGTTATACATGGAAGTCATAATAGTTCTAGTTGTAAAATGTTATTTAAAGCCCAGTTCTGTGCCACTCTGTAATCAGAAATATTGACACTGGAAATATAACTAAAGCCTTTCTTTACTGTGAGAAAAGTAGGATTTTGTAAGATGTTGGAACTTTAAGGTCCCTTCCAACCCAAAACGTTATATGATTCCACGAATATTTTATTTTTCTTTTCAGCCAGTCATTATCATTCTTCATTAGCTTGACAAATAGTGCACAGATCGAAATTCCATACCCTTGATCCCACAGAATACATTTTCATTTTATGCTGACCACAAAGTACAGACTGACACAAAACCTCTGTCTAGGCACCAGCAAGAGCAGAGCTAATAGTTTTGCTCTGATTAAAAGACAGCCACACCGGCATATAGAGCTAATCCATTGAGGGAAGCATGGATGGAACCAGTAGGACGAATTGAGAACTTCCTCAGGGCCTTTAAAAGAGGGTTGTTCCTGGGGAAAGGTGTGTTTTAAATGACTGTGATTTAGGTAAGGGAATGGCATACAGGGTGAGGAAAGAAAAGGGATGTTTAGGAAGTATTTTTAAATGCCTCTTCCAACATCATATTCTTTCTGCCAAAAAAAAAAAAAAAATTAAATGAGGATTTAATTTTGTAGAATAAGTAATTGAAGCTTTCTGTGTTTTCTCTTGTATTTTTAAGGGGCCTCGTTGCACTTCCATGCAGCAGTGGAGCTTTACTAGCTCTAGGCAATCACTGCTGCTCCTAACAGTCGTAGCTTGTTTATTGTCCTTGAGATGCTCAAGTTGCAATTACCTGCGTTTCTGCATTCAGATAATGAGACGGGAATATAGACCTGCTGGCATAATCATCATAACATGATCTAAGTTGTATATTTATAACTATTCAAAAATGTGCGAACAGAAAATTGACAAGAATCAAGTCCATTTCGTTTCATAGGCAAATAAGCTGTATCATTTATACAAACCTCGAACATTATTGAGAAGGTGAAAATGGGCATGGGTGGGTGCATCAGTTGGTTTTAACATATTTGCAGCAAGCTGTCAGTCAAATTACTGACAGCAGCAGAGTTATTCACAGCATCAATGTTGAGATTAGAGGGCATGCTTGATTTTGTTACATTTTTAGGATTGTATATACCATAATTTTAAACTGTGTCTCTTATCTATCATAGCTAAATCATCCTGGACAAAAATGAATGCAAGACAGCACATAACCCTTTGCCTTTTGGTTTCTACCTACCCTTTACTGCATCAGGTTTTTTACCTCAATACATGTCAAAGCAAATGTCACTGCCTGGCACTTTGTGCTGGTTTGCTAAACACTTATACCCAAGCCTAGAACATTTCTATGACAAGTTTATTGACAAGGTAAGAAAAAAAATGTTGAATATTTTAGGGGCTCATGTGATAATTTTAGCTTCCTTTCTATATAAGACACACACAAACACAAGTAATGGTATTATACCTGAGGGGTATAAATCTGAGCATATCTTACCTCAATCAAGATAAATCAAAGAATAGAGACATTCAGTGGAAGTAATACCCTCTGGAAATCGCAAGCATTTGAAATTTGCCAAAAAATATAAAAATAAAAGATGTAAACAGTGGATTTTGCAAAACTCTATAACTTTACTAATGTGAAAGGGGATAAATTTAATTATTAACTTTAGAGACAGAATAATTTTAATTTAAGGTAGAATCTGGTCTTCTAAATTCAACATCTGCTTCAATAAGGGGTAAGTATGCTAAGTTTCTCCTTTCCTTCTCCCACCTGGCCCTGACGTAATCAATTAAAGACAATCAAAAATAGGTATTAAAAAAATTGCAAATGCTCATCTTCCATTTTTATCTATACCTAGATTGTTGAACAACTAAGTTCTCCCTGAGGCATCTTTACAAAGATGAGCTATCAAAATACTTTCAATAGGTTAAATAAACCTGTGATATTCTAAATAAAAGCCTGGAAGAAAACTAATGAAGTAAATAAAGGTTAGTGTGAAGTAGTTCCAAAATTACTATGAAATGAGAAGTGAAATAATTTGTTCTGTACCCGCTGAAGCCAGTTGGAGGCCTATGGTCAGTAGCATTCCCCAGGAATCAACACTGGGTCTGGTCTTATTCAAGTTGTTTACTAGTGACTTAGATGTAGGGCTAGAGCTTACCCTCAGCAAGTCTGCTGATGATACAAAGCTGGGTGAGTGGCTGATACACCTCAAGGCTGTGCTGCCATCCAGCAGGACCTTGATAAGTTGGAGAATTGGGGAGAGAGAAACCTAATGAGGTTCAACAAGGGCAAGTGTAGGATACTGCACCTGGGAAGGAAGAACTCCAAGTACCAGTATAGGTTGGGGGTCTGACCTGCTGGAAAGTAGCTTTGCAGAGAAGACTTAGAAGCATTGGTAGATGGTAAGCTGGCTATCTATGAGCCAGCAGAGTGCACTTGCAGCCAGGAGGGCCAATAGTATCCTGGGGTGCACTGGGTGGATGTCATCCTTTCCCTCTTGCTTGTTGACTGCACCACACAGCTTAGCGTCTTTGGCAAACTTGCTGAGGGTGCACTAAATTCCACTGTCCATGTCACCAACAAAGATGTTAAACAGCACCAGTACCAATATCGACGGCTGAAGAACATCATTTGTCACTGATTTCCACTTGGATATCAAGCTTTTGACCACGAGTCTTTGAGTGTGATCAACCATCCAATTCCTTATCCACCAAGTGGTTCATCTGTCAAATCCATGTTTCTCCAGTTTGCAGACAAGGACATCTTGCAGGACTATGTCAAATGCCTTGCACAGGTCTAGGCAGATGACATTTCTGGGCTTTTCCAGTGTTTAATAAATACGCTTCAGGACTTTGATATTTTGCAAGATAATTTGAGCCTTAGGATTCAAGACTCTCTGATACTGCTAACATGTGTGACACTATTTAATGATATGTAAAGGCGAAGTTACTCAACATTGATGAAATGTGAGCAGCTGAAAGGTTTTGACACTGAATGAACATCAATCACTAAAGAATAATGAATCTGTAAGTACCTGTTTATTAATTTTCAGTAGTTATATAGATAAGTGTATATTTATAGTTAGGTTTTGTATAAGATATATAAGAGATGTACAATAATTATATTTTAAAATACTTACAAAAAACAAATAATGCATTAGCAAGCTCTGTGGATAATTCTCCTATCCCTGTAAGTAAATTGAAAACTAAAATTTGTCAGAAAAGATGACAATCCCATGAGGTTAGAACATCTGATTTAGTTTATTTAGAGATCGTAACAAAGAAAAGATGTTAGTAGATGTTAGTCCTAAAACAATAGAAGCAAATGGTAAAATAGACCCTAAGTTTAATGACATTTACTGCAAATTTGGTCTATGAAAGTTCAATACAAAATCCACTAAGGTAGATGAAGAAACAGTCAGAAAATAGATCCAGAATTCATCAAGATTTTTAAATGCTATTTCTGTTCTTCTGGTCTTAAATCTGAATTAAAACTATACATGAATAAAATATTCAGAATCAATGTCTGTTCAATTTGGATCACAGTGTACCCATTAGCAGATTTTATTTTTTTTTTTTGTATCTTATTCAATATTTGAATGTAGTAAGAATATATTCCTTGTATTCTCTATTGGGGATAATTCATTGTATCTACTTGACACCATACCCAGGCTGCCATTTAACTGTGATAGTTACATGAATTTTCTTTCATAACATAACTTACAAGCAAGAACATGTGTAGCTGAATTGAATCACATGAGAACATGCTGATCTATCCACTTGGTATTGTTTCTGTGGCTTTGGGGGGAGAACAACTTAAATTGAAATATTTCTTTTTTGAGACTGTACAAAGAGATAGATGCTAATGTTTAACTGGTATACACAAAAAAATAAGATTATTAATTGCAATCAAAAAAAGAATGCTACAGCATCTGAAAAACTCAAAAGAGAGGATATCTCAACAGGCCATCCCATTATAAATTATGAATCTTAAAAACCAGCTTATGTGTTTGGCATCAAAGTGTTCTAAAAGAAATGGATCAATTTAAAGTTACCAAGGCCAGAAATCAAAAATTAGTCAACTAAAATTAGCTTCATTGGTTTTGGCTCACTTATCTTTTCCTGTTGATCTGTGTGAATTTATGAACTGGACAACAGCCAAAGTCTTACTCCATTCATTACAGATGTGACTTCATTTTCTCTTGTTAAAGGATACTACAGTAGAAAATCTTTTTACCTAAAGTCTATAAGAAATTTTATTTTGGTCAGCAGTTTGATTTTGTGTGATTAAAATAGTATATCTGCTTGTTAATCAATTTTTAGAATAAACATACTCATTTTTTACTTTATCAGTCAAAATCTCAGGAGATGTTAATAGAATATCTAATAGAATGAGTTTAATAAAATAACTAATGACCTTTGACTTCCCCTTTGAATGTACCATCCTTGAGGGTTTCAGATATGGATAATTGTTGGTTGTTATTTATATTTTAGCAGTGTCCCAGTATCTTAAACTTAAGTACCTTGACAAGGTTTGTTATATACATGATATGCTACAGCAAGTTCAACTAAAATTCATGCAGTTTTCAAATATTATTTCTTTAATGGTAATTTCTGATTATTATTAAATTATGATGATGTATCATCTATAATTTAGTATTTTTATTTTTATTATTTCTGAATATGTTGACTGAGAAAGATCATCATGAGCTAATCTATATGCTTCTACATTGCAATCTGAACTGTGTTTTGTTAGAAGTATTTCTCAATACTACTCACACCTTTTCCTGAGCAGTATAGTAAGTATATACATGTGAGACAAGTTTTGTCAGAATAGCCTCTGGAAGTTCCCTGACAATGAGCAGGCCTTCCAGTAAGAAAAACCAAGAATGTGTTGTCTTTGCATAATTTCATTTTGTATGAAACAGAGAAATTTCATATACTCTATCATTCACAACAGTTTTGTTTTAATAGGACTTATAAAGTTGTTGACTTGTAATTTCTGAGTTAAAGTTGTTCAACAGCTTCTGAAAGGTAAAGGAAATGCTACAGGTCTTATTTTGAATTAAAAAGGGGAAAAAGAAAATCTTTCAAATTGTCACAGCTATATACATTAGGCTTAAATTGCAAAGTTGATGTAACTTCTAAGCAATAATGAAGTCCACTCAATTGTGTCCACCTTATAACATGTTTATATTACCTGCATGTTCTGTGCATACATCTATTTTATTATTCTGTAAATTCAACCAAAAAGTGAATACAAAATTCAGGATAAGCTTAATGTAGCAAAAATCCATTTCTGAAGGCAATACTTTCAACAGATATTACAATCTGATATGACCAATTACCTTTGTGTCTATTCTTTAAATTAGAAATTCAAAGCATACACTACATGTATCATAGATTACACCACAATCTAAATGCTGATGCTGAAGTGATACCCAGGTCAGGACTGTAAATGAGATGTGGTATGTCAGTAGATGTGTCCATAAGATATATTTTAAATTAACATAATATTTCAGATGCAGCACAGAGGCTACAGAGAAGAGTGAAAAGGCAATTCGTACAAGAAAGTAAAGTTGTTTGAAGCTGAAATGAGAGGGGCATCATCCTTTAACTTCATCACTATTTTCTATTTATAAGATTTTCCTCTGCATTAGGAAGTGATCACAAATGAATTTCTAAAACTAGTGCCCCTTGCAGTTCATCCTTCTGCATTCCCTGAATGCATAGTTGACACATGTTGGCAAATATTACCCTCTGTTACACTTCAGTGGAACTTCTGCCTTTTTTCCCCTGTGCCCAATTTGCAGTGGAAAAGAAACTAATAGCAACTGCCTTCCTCCAAGTGCTCATTTCCCTGTTTCTATGTTTGATAGCTTCCTTGTAAAGAGACACAAGATATTTCCATCTTCTTTCATGTGCATTTTCTGCTATTTCATTATCGTCCGCTAAATAACATTGTAGCAAACACTTAAATGTATTGTCTGGGATAACAACGACTATACAACTTAGAATGTGCTGAGATTGCTGCATATGCAGCAACTGTGTCATTGCTTCAATGCTAGCTTGTCCTCCCCTGGGTTTGTTTTGCTCTCTTCATATAGCTTGTCACTATAGCTCTTGTTTGACAAAGAACTTCTCTTTGAATTACTGCGTTTCTGAAATATTTGTACCTTGATGAAGGTACAAATGGAAGAGATTCCTGCTCTTTCTTGCCATTAGGGCTTGTGTGTTATTTTCTTAGTCTCCACTTGCCATTCACATTGAGGCAATTGCACACACACTCCTCTGACAAAATTAACCATTCTTCTTAGGTAAAAGGCTTGGGTTTATTAAGCAAGGAATTTCACTTTAAATCCTCATACCTGTTGTTACCACACAAGTAAGAGCACAAAGAGTACTCACAATAGCGAATTCCCAGTCCTTCCCAGGACCTTCCCTCAGGGGGCAGGAGGAAGGTCTCATCTCCAAAGCAATTCAACCTTTGTCATGTAGGGTGATAATCCTACCCAGGTTCTTTAGCTAAAAGTCTTATTTTTCTCCATTTGCTCTTAGTCATCTTTCATGGAAAGGAATTACATTTCTCATTATAATCAGTAGCTTTTCTTTGTAAGATACTGCACAGCTCAGAAATGACTTTGCTTGTGCCCTTCCCCAATTTTACCAATCTGTTGGCATGGTGACACAACGGCTGCTACAAATCACAGGAAAGATGCTTAACAGGTATATTGTAGAGCAAAGTTCATGTGAAGAAACCACAAAATTTGCAGTCGTAACATTTGTTCTTTGGGTGGCTGTGCTCTTACGGATGCGGGTGCAGGAAAAATATTTTGGAAGTGCATGAACAACCTTGTGTTGAGAAACAAGATATGATGTGATCTGAAATATTTACATTCTGTGCATGGGATAGTTCTTGGCTTCCTGATTAGAGATGGAGCCACACAGGTCAGTTTCACACAAATCCAGTGACACCAAAGTGCAGCTGAGGATGCTGCATCAGCTTTGAACTCTGTTTGCTTTCTGTACTGTCACAAGATCTCCAACACACAAATCTGTGAAAGTTTAAGGGTAAGCCCATAATTTAAACTGCAGTATTCACTCTTCTAGGGAAGTCATAGCACTGGAAATCATTAGATGACAGTACAATGAATTAAACCATAATGTTCATGACAATTCTCTATACCAGAACCAGAGCTTGGCCCCCTCTCCTCCTCCCATCCTGCTCAGGAGTAGATGGAGATGGGCCAAAATACACTGCCAACACTGCTTTAAATTTAAGGATGGCATTTTTTCTAGATAATTGTCTTATCAGAGCTTGTAACTTGCCCTACCAGACCTTACACATTTTGTAAGACTTCCATGAGCACTTCCTTTGAGGATCTTTTCATACATCCCTGGGACCCATTTGGAAATGCCCAGTGGCATCTTAAGATCAGAGCCAACTGTATACATTCTTTTTACTAGATTCCACCACACACCCTCCTTGATATTCTGCTTTTTTAGACTGTCACTCGTTTCCTGATTTGTGTTAAGAATATCAAATAGGTCTAATAGATCTTTTTCCTAGGCCCCTCCCTTCCTCTGGTTGCAGATATTTCTCTGCAAAGTGGTTTCTGGACCATTTGGATACGTAGCCAAGACTTAAAAAATCTTCAGATATTAAGCCAAAATTCTTGATGCTTTTTTTTTTCTTTTTTTTTTCCAGAAGTGACTCTATTTAAAATTAAAACTCCTTTAACTGATGGTGTGCTTGAATTTGATCCGGGATGTTCCAGTTTTCTGCTTAGAATATGCTTTCTGCAGATGAGCAGCATTCCCATTAAAATGAGTCTCTCGATGGAAATGCTGACATAGTGCAGCAAAAAAGCTAGTGTTGTTGAAATTATGCATGACTTAATAACAAGAAAAGTAAGCAAGAGCTGAAAAAAATCAAAATATTCAGATGGGATATATTCTTTCATACAAATTGTGTTCTTATGACACTTTCCTTTTGCAGTGATGAGATGTTGACTGTTTTAGTTTCTGTTTTTTCAAAATGTTGTAACAGATACCAGGAAGTGTCATTCCAAGTTCAGTTACTCAGCAAATCAGGGAGTAATAAATTAGACAACCATCCTGTTCCTCAGTATAACTAGGAGTTTTAATCCTGACCTTCTGCTCACATCTTCAGCTACTTTCTTTTTTTTTTCTTTTAATTAGTTAGTGAATTTAGAATTTATAACAGCAATATCTCGTGCTTTTCAGGAGTAGACTGAAATGCATTTCAAGAAAGGATGGCCTGTATAAAAGGGGAGATAGATACAAGTAAGTGAAGTGACCAAAGCTATTCAGGCCACAACTGGCAGACATAGAAATGGACCCAGGTCTGCAGTACCTGTACCAGTTTGTAATACCCTTCTAGCTAGGACTTAGTTTTACTTTTAATTTATAAAATTTAATATGGTGAAAGTATCAATAGACTTTAACTTGACTTTCACTGCTTATATGTAAACATGTATGTGTACACACACATTCTTTGCATGTTATGTGTATATATTCATACATATTCTTGGAGGACAAAGTCAAGTAATTAACACTTTTCTAAAAGGTAGTCTCCTCCTTTCTTTCCTCCTTCTTTAAAGCGCTATATCACAGAAAAGTGCCTACTAATTCCACCAATGCTAGCGCTTATTCAACAATTAAAAATAGAAACAGAATATATGTAAAATATGCTCTAATGTTAGAGAGCACAAATATGCACTGCATGGTTGGAGAGCTGTTGTGGAGTTATTTTGTTTTTGACTGTGAAGGTTTCCACAATGTCTACTAGGGAAAAATTGGACCGGTGTTTTTGTGACATTGAACGTAAGTAACATGGCTTCACTGTGGAAAACCTGATCAAACTAGACTGCCAAATCGATCAGATTCCAATTCCATATGTATCTATGAGAGATAAGAGGTGGTTTCTAGCCTCATAAAATTCAATAGTATATCTACCAACATCTACAACTTGTTTAAAAATACTCCAAGTAATAAAAGTCTTAAAAAAACACATTACAGAAATTATATTTGGAAGTGAAGTGTGTCTGCCTCCTGACTCTTCCTTGTTAGCTCATCTTAGAGCAGTTTACAAAGAAGTTGAGAAACACCATCCCCATTTTAAGGGTGCCACCCATAGTTAAAATGTTCAAAATCAGCCAGTTGGATAGCAAGACACCCTGACTGGCCTTGAAATCAGTTAATTAAAAAAAGGGGTAATGCAAGATAGTCCAGTTACTGGTCTACCTATAATGAATGACAGGGAAACAAAACTAGCAATGAGAAACACAAAAAGAGCTGTAACATTTGCTTCTGGCTTTAACTGCTTAAATGCCTATGCTATACCTGACAAACAGCAGGTAAATGTTAAAATGTGACCATTGTTTACACAGGCATGATGTTCATGGTATTTCAATGGCTTGTTCTAGAAAGAAGCATATAATTGTTACTTCTCAGATGTTATATGCATTTCCTTATTGCCTCTGCTTACTGCTTCATGTACTGAAGTGAAAACAGAGTTCAATTATAAGGTATGTCATTCGACAGCACTCTGAACACTATGGCAGAAGACCCTTGCAACCTCAGCCAGTTGGAGTGGTAAGGTCCATTTTCTGGGGAAAGCATCAGTAGAGCCTGTTTAGCACCCTCTGCTGTCCTAAGCACCAACTAGTTAAGAGAAATTGAAATGAGTGCTCACTTTGCATGTCAAGGCATATTTTAATTTTTAACTCCTTGAAGGAAAAGAGAATGCTTTGTGTACATGCATAAGAATAACCTGACTAGCAAGGGCATCAATGACTGTGAAATGTTCTTCCAAAACATTTAATTACAGTAATGAGATTAATATTCTTAGGATGGTTATAAGCATCTACAAGATTTAGTCAAAGGGACAAATCCATCCATCTTCCATCTCTATTCCTTTAACCTTCAGCACAGTCCTTGCTGCCATTTTTAGACTTCCGCACCACAGAGAGCACACCAGCAGAGATATCTCCCTATGGAGTGTCTCAGCTTCAAACAAGTATACCTCCTTAGTAAGAATTAAATGTTTTGTGTTATGACTTCCCAGCAAAAAACAAGGGGAAATGAGTAATTTCTGCTGTGTAGCAATAATAGAGCATTTTCATCATAATCACCCAAATCAGTTATTTTACTTAGCTTCTTCAACACTCTTTTTCCCAGCTGTGCTGTGGCTGAATGGCAGTGTAACACTTTGGAGAATGTGTCTGCCCAATTCTGAATTCTGTTCAGTTTTGTGAACACTATTTGTAATTGCAGTAACCACAGTGGATTAAATCACCCTTTTTTTTTTTTTTTTGTGCAAAATTGCAGTACATTATGGGGATACAGTCTGAAAGACTGACAAAGAAGTCAAATTTTATCAGCACAGAATGACTCTTCCCAGCTTGAATAATGGTCCTACTGTCAGCAAGGCTTTTGATCAAAATGGATTCTATACAGAAAACTAAACAAAGCCTGACCTGGCCTGAGATACCGAGAGTCTTCTTAAGTTCCACCTCACCCAATGCCTTGGAGGACTGATTTACACCACTTAGCGAAGATATCATGGGAGCTTTGCATGTTACCCTGCAACATGATGTGGAAATACGTTGAACAAGCAAATGTTATACACAAGCATTAAAAATAATAGATTTCAACATGATAATATAGAAAATGCTGTAAATTACTATTAGCAGCCTTTATCAGCTATTGGGTCTATGAAAACAAAGGTTTTGCAGTACTGGGCACCTTTTTAAAAACCTGTCCTGGTTATGAGCTGTATAGCTGCACAACATGAATTACTCCATACTGAGTAAGCCAAAGTGCTGCCTGACTATATGTCAGCTGAGGCTCTGGAGTCTTAAAAGACTAGAAATGTGGTTACCCTCCATTTACAAAGGTGTTTATTTACACAATATATTGGTATCAAACTGCATAGTATGATGAGCTGATTGAACCAGGCTGTCCTACCAGAATACCTTCCATCTCATATTCAATCATGTTTAGTCACAGCAAGACAAAACAATAAATGAAGAAAAATCCTGCACGTGGCAATGCGGTTCTATGCATGTCTTTCTTTTCAGCACTATAGGATATTTATTAGAGTATGATGTCAGTCATAGGATAGTTTCAGGCACTAATTACCAGTTCCAAGACATAGACGGCTGTGATTTATTTTTTTTTCCTGCCGAGTCCAGTGAGCTTTGGATTCCATCCCACATCCACAATTTGTATCTCTTAGTATGAAAATTAAATGCATTCCAAAACCAGTGTTAAAACTAAGAGAATTTAATAGCTGTCAAATCTGTATACAAAGATATAAATTGGCCAAAGCACAGGTAGGAAGATGGTAACCATCTGGACAGCTTTCATGTGTTAACTGCATGCTCCTCTGGTCAGGGATTTGTCATTTAATTTTTTCTGTGTTTATAACCAGGCATAAGGCACATGAACAGAACAAACATTTGGAGTTTTTCACAGATCTGGGCCTCTTTTAAACGACCTCAAGTTCAACACCTTTTACTTGTTGAATTATTGCTGAAATCAGCCTCTGTGAGTGTGGTGGGTTGACCTTGTCTGGATATCAGTTGTTCACCAAACTGCTCTATTACTCCCCTCTTCAGAAAGATGGCGGCAGAAAATAAGATAAAAAAAAACCCAACAAAACTCCTGGGTCAAGATAAAGGCAGTTCAATAAAGCAAAAGCAAAGGCTCAACTGCAGCTGAAAGGTAACAGACTACAAGTCCTAGTAAGCTCGTTAAGCCAAGGCTGTCCTTGTAGGAGTTCAGTGTCTAGAAGCTCAAAGCCTTTGTCTTTTTGGGCTGATCTTGAAGGCTAGATTTCTGTTTTTTAAAGTTTTGATTGTACAATCTCTGTGGAGTTCCTAATTGTACAGCTGAGTTTTTCTGAGCAGATGTTTGGACATTTTGAGGTCATTAATTCCTCAACATTGACATGACAGAGCAAGGTTCAGGGAGCCAATGTATCCACCTTTTTCTGCTGTTACCAAAGTATGTGTATTTTATAGAATCACTGGGATATCACATTTAGCTGCATGGTCTAATAATGGACTATAGTATAGTTTTCATGTAACTCAGCATATATAGGACAAGTAGAGGGTTTTTTTCCAGTTTTATATCAATATATCACAGCCAACCTTTCGAGTATACAATCTGAGAGGCCAGCAGCACCTAGGGAACTGTATCAGTAGCACCAAGATTACAAATGCTATCAGAAATACCAAATTTGTGTACTGATGTAGAAAAATTAACTTCCATGAGGAAAAAATAACTAGGGTCAAGTAATTTATTTAGGAGAAGCCCAGGGCAGAGGTGGAGAGATTAGTAACTGGGGGAAGAACCAACTTGGAGAACTGGTGAGAAGGGTTTAAAAAGGAAACCTGTGCAGGGCCTGGGGCTCTGCATGCTATCTGTGTCCATGCTGGGAGAGTGCATCTGCACCCCTGGAGTAGATGATCAGCTAGCAGTTGGGCCAGCAGGAAAACAGGGATCTCCTTTGCTTCCTGAAGTCCAAGGGTTTTGACTATGCTATGCAGAATTCCCACAGAATTTCAATAGTCTGAAATTTCATTGAAAAAGTTTGACATTTTCCGTAGGAAAACACTTGCATCATTTGCATTTATAACAGTGTTAGGAAAATGATATCTTCTGATACTTTACTGCTGACTTTTCATAAAGAAAATAAACTTAAAATGTATGTTTTATCATATTTAAAAAATATCATAACTTAATCTCTCTTTTTTAAACACTGAAATCCCTTTATAACCTGAGCAGACCTCATTTGAAGTCAGTTTTTTCACAGATTACTATGCTGCTTCCCTAGGCACACTAATAATTATTCTTCAGTCTTTTTACAAGCTTTAGTTGTACAAATAATGACTCAAGCATGTGTGTGAGTTGTGCTACAGGTTTTACAAACTGAAAAAAAAAAAAAGCTAGGGAGATTAAAAGCAAGCGTCATATTGAAATAGATAAAAAGAGATTTTTATTTTGAGCTCTTTTTTTGGCAGTTTGAGTAGCAGGGGTGTTTTGATTTTGGATTTATTTTCCGCGTGTGTAAAGAGCAGGATATGTAAGCTTTGATTAATCTGTGTTTACTATAGCAACAATAACAAGTTTTGACACAAATGCATTATTTTAACTTTGTTTTTAAAGAGAAACAACCCCACAAACCAGATTAAACCTGGTATTGAATGAATGTTTAAATAATGTTATTTCTCTGACACCGGGTTCCCACCTTTATTTGCTCAATTGTCTCAAGGTTTGAATATTTTTTATTGTAAGATTAGTTTTATTTTATACAAAAACTTTGGAAACTATGCTAAGATACCTCTGTTTTCTGTTTTGATCTCTTGATTATGTTTTTTCATATTAAGGGCTTATTCTTATTTTCCTGATCCAGCATTAGCAATGTTATTATTTATTACTTTGGCTGCACTTTCCTCCCAAGCCTTTGTTCTTTTCTATGTACGTTATTTCACATTTTGCTCCCTTTTTTCTTTTCTGTCTATCCACTGGCATGAACTTTCACATTTCCAGGTGAGGATAAAACTATTCCAGGCAAAATGGACAGAGAGAAATAAATATAGAGAAAAAAATACACATAAGCAGTGTAAGGGAAATATCTGAGATGGAGTTAGCCCCAAAACCAATAATGTTCAAAAGCAAGACAGCTGTCAGTCAAGTTAAGCAGTTACCAGGCGCTGCCCCACCAGCATCATAACCACCACCTCAGCTGGCTCTCAGCCAGCACCCAGATTCTGCAGTGATATTGCAATGACAGCACCCAGGGATACTCTTAGATGTGCAGCTGTGGCTCCTGGGTAGCTTGGGGGGCAGGGGCATGTTTGTGTCTGCATCAGATTAGAACTCTTGGGATTAGCTGTAGAAGTATATCTGGAAATTAAAGGTGCACGTTTACTGCTTGTAGACATCTAGCAGTGTGGTTTATCCACTGTATTACAAATATTAATCCTGAATGTATCTTGACAATTAATTCTTTAGCATCAGCAAACTCTTTCAGTTCTGAATTGATTTAAATATCATGAAACTACTTTTACTTTGCAACAGCTATCTGTTACTGATACTCAGAAGCAGGTGCTCTGAAACCCATGGGATTAGTTAGATGGGGTAAAGCTGGATGTGGGATAGGTGTCCTTTATAATAAACAATTTATATTAAAAAAATTAGTATTACAGCTGGTGGAGAATCTTTCTCCCAGTATTTCTTTCTTCCTTTCCTCGTGCAAGTAATTTTTTAATTCTTAAGACTGTAGATTTCTTGTTTTCTCTTGGAAGGCTGATACTTCTTGTGGTGAAATAGACATGGACCTTTGCCAAAGGTTTTCTTTCAGATTTTTTACAGCACAGTTGAAGCCAGTCCTCCTTGACTTCTGGCTTTTCTTTGCGTCCTTTAAAACATCTGTCCCACTTGCATGTGCTTCAACCTCAACGCTGGAGGAAGTGTACTATACAATAAAATTTAGCTCACAAAATAACCTCAGAAGATAGGACCTCTTCCTAAAACATTTCAAACCAACCATATTTCAGGAACTGATTTTTAATTTTCATTTTATTCAGTGTTTTTGTATCCCTACATGCTTTTTCTTTGCTTTACTTCATAACCACATACCATAGAAAAGGGATTCATTAGCTTCTTTCTTCAAGCAGTACATAAAACAGCAGCCACAACTCCATTTGTTTTACTAGTCAGTTTTACTATTGTCAGTTGAAAATGTAAGGAGCCAGAGATCTGAACAGTCTGAGAACTAAATGAACAATTTTTTTGTGATACAAATAAATGTTTTCAGACTGCTAAACAATTTCCAGCACCTGCATTACATACATTCCAGCACGTGACCTTGACAGATCAGTCATCAGCGCCTTCTCAAAAAGAAATAAAAACAAGTGGACTTGGAAAGGACTGATGTCTGATATTGCATCTTTAATTATCTGAAAGAATATTTGATTTTTTTTCAGCCAACTGAATGAAGGATGGCAGAACGAAGTGTCTGTGACAGCAAGAAAATTAAAAACAATTTGTTGGTCATACTGGGTGCATTTTAAGATGACTTTCCAAGGATGTATATGGCATACCTTGAAGGCAGTGCATAGTTTTTTCAGACTGTTACATACTTTTTTAGGTAGCAGTTGAAAACACTATGGTCACATGAGTGACCAAAATGCAGCATGAAACATGGCTACTTTCCTAAGATGCATACCTACAGACACACCAAGTAGCCAAAGAGAAGACAAAATTGCCTTCTTGCCACAACTCTTGAGAAGGCACACTTTGCATGTAGCTCAGACTGCAGGTAGTGTGACCTGTGGCTGAAGGTTTCAAAACGGAAGAAGGCTTTGTGGTTTACATGAAGACTGATGCTTTAAGAGATTCCAGTATTATAACTCCTGTCATTGAGATTATACCAGGAAGGAGAAAAAGCGCAACAAAAAAGACAGGAACTTTAAGCAGCTGCATAACTGCACACCTGTGGAAATTGCTTTAGCTACAATTTTTGAATACATGAAAAGGAGGAGAAAATCTTATAGCAGGATCAGATGGGAGCCTGCATGAAATGCACAGGGAGAAAATTTATCCCACAAGAAAGAAATAAGATCAGAAATAGGAAGAAGAGGAGTAGTAGAATAGGAGAATCTGTTGCAAGCTACAAGTTTATCACTAGGCCAGGCACATGGACCAAAAATTGTTCACAAAAGGGGTCTTCCTGTCTTTATCTCAACCCACAAACTTTTTCATCTTCTTCTCACCCCTGTCCTATAAAGGGGGACGAGTGCGAGAGTGTCAGGGTGGGCAGCTGGAAACTGACTAAGTTCAATCCACCACAACACAAAAACCCCCAAAATTTTATAGTGAGAGTTCAATATTGAGTGTTTAAGATTTCCTGTCTTTCCTAATCCTTCTTGGGTTTTTTACACCTCTTTCGTATCTAGAACACAGTTTTCTGCCCCTAGTTCATGTTTTCTTGCACCGTATTTCAGTGACCTTTATTGAGTTGCCTACTTCTCAGACATTATAACCACGCAACATCCTTGCTTCGCTCATCCAACTTGTTTATTGGCACTTTCTGCTGTTATTTATCCCTCATGTTCTTTTTCTTGTACAGACTGCTATCGAGTTGGAGGGAATAAAAAAGCAAAATAAAAAAAGACAAGCTTACAAAATTCTGAGTGTTGGCAATTTCCATCAGTGCAATACAGGGTGAAGAATGCTCAGCTTCAAAACAAAGGTTCCACACTAACATGACAAGTAATGTTTTCCCTATCAAAATCTACAACAGAGAATGAAAATATTTTAAGTGTCTTTGACTTGATAAACATTTTATTTTCAAACCACCTTATATTTACTTCCAGCACTCATTGCCATGTAAAAATTCATGTAGATTTGTCTGCAGTGCCAAATGAAAAAGGCTTTCAAAGTCAAGCTAAAGAAGAGCAAGAAGGACATCGTAGTGTTTTTTTTCTAATTCATTACCTCAGTTACATAGGCCTGGGATATGGAAGCATGGAAGCGCAGTGGGAGATTGCATGTTTCCTTTAGTTCTAACAATAAGGAAAACTAAATTTTAACATTAGAAATCTCTGATGCATTTCTCACAACTTCTAAGAAAATATCTAACATTTAAATTTCTAAATTTGTAGTTTACTCATCTTTCTTTGCACTTATTGTGACATTACAGGTTAAAATAATTAATAATAACCATTAATAAGTGATAATAATCTATCATGATAATTTTTTATGGTATAAAAAAAGTTATTTAAATTCAAAATTTTATAAAGAATGTATTACTTAAGTTCAATATTATTTCTAAATGTGTGATTTCCTAATTGTGAAATGACATAATACAGCAGGCCTTATAAAATATTATTATATCACACACCACTCATAGGAAAACCTATAGAAGCTTCTAAAAAGACTTACTATTTAAAAGAATAAGAAGCTTGCATTATATTACTTCTTCAGATAAGTGCAATGAACTGTTATGTTCCTATTAATTGCTACTTGAAATAATCTTTTGCTTACAACTCAAGATCCGTTTGTAGGAAGAGTTGTAAAAAGGACAATACCTACAGGTGATTTAGCAAACATGAGGAGTTCTAAGAAAATAAAGGCAGTATTTTCAGCTGACAGTTCTTTAAAAAGGTGCATTAGAGGGTAAAAAAGAAAACATAGCTGTGGAAGTGGTTCTAAATAATCACTTTTTTTTTCTTTGTGAAGTACTTAGTCTTTGGAAAGTTCAGCACAGTAATATCTACAAAGAATACAGTAAATAAAATACAGCAGTAAATAAATATTTTTGTGCATGCATCACCTATATAAATGCCATTCAAGAAGCCACATGTCTAAAGACAAGCTTTGTAATTTCTCACTGCTTAATCTGTAAATAATTAGCTTTCTGTATGCTGAAATGTTTGCTACTAGCATTAAATGTCAGCATCTCCATTTACCTTGTATCTTCTCTGTCAGATTTGCATATAATTTTGCTGCAGGGGAAATAGGGCGACTAACAGAAAGTCCGGTGTGTGCAATTTTTTGTACCTATTTGTTTTCTATGAGGTCAAAATTAGCAATTTTTAGTCAATCACACATGTGGACATGTAATTAAAATATAAAGATGTAGTATAGTGAACCTGGTGCTGTACTTGCTCATGGCACACACAAAAAATTTAGCAAAGCACTTCAGCTACAGCAAGTAAAACTTCTCATTAAATTGATAGCTCCTATCATTTTCAAAGTATAGCTGCAAAAAAAAAACCAACTCCATCACTAAAACATGTACAGAGGCTAGAAGGTATCAAACTTTCCCACCCCAAGAAAAAGTAAATTCATGCTCATCTTTCTTTTCAAAAAGCTTCAAGTTCAGAATATGTATGTTAGCAGTAGATCTACTACGAGGATTTGGGGTATAAGAGATTAAACGCCATTCTACCCATCTCTGTGGTTGCATGTAATTAAAAGCAAGCAATGAGATATAAATTAAGCAAATGCATCAGTTCTTAATGGTCATTTCACCTTTTTACTTCAGACTTGGAACAAATCTAGTATTTAAGTTTATTCTTGTTTCTTTCTGCATTAGTGACAAAAATGAAGTCTAATTTCTGATATGATTTCATGGTTAGCAACAATTCCCTTGATCAGTGGGTGACTGGTTCTGACAGTGTTACTGGTTTTCAGCCATAACCTGAATATCACAACACATCAGCAGGCAGGCATCCTCTAAGACTGCTCTTACTGTGTGACATACAATAGTAATTCCCAGATGACCTCCCTGGATCAAATAACCTGTCACTCTTCTTCCACATCACCTCAGGAGATGACAGAAGCTTCTTTCCCAGAACTGATTATAACAAATCTTTTACAGTTCCATGGCATTTGTATTTCACCTAAGCACTTCATTTGCTTTTAACTAGTGGCACCATGGCAGCTTTAATTTTATTCTGTGATTGAGCGAGTGATGCCAATTTTTGGCAGATTATAGTTAGTGGTTTATAAAATGTTCTCTTAATTGATGAAATGCACACAGAAGCCTCCTAGGAAAAATAAGCAAGCTTGTATTTATATGCAAGTAAGGCTGAAACTGATATCGATACCAGAATGTCAGCCAAAATATCCTGGTCAGTTATAGCAAAGCACTTCTCAGACATTATACTGACTCTAAACTTATGTGTCTTATCCCTCGAGTAGGATAAGGGACTACATAAGTGACATTAATTTTATTTTCATTCTGAGGTCTGGGGTTGACATGATTGCTCCCTAGATCAACTACATCCTCATAGACATTTACATTTAAGCATTTTTAAGTATAAATTTCTCCAAAGGGTCATAGCCAAGTCAAGACACATTATTTTCATGAATAATTCCTGTGAGCTATGATATCAGATGCTTTGCTAAGCTCAGATATTAATCTAATGCATTCTGCTGTTCTCCCCAGAATATGGAAATGAGTCAGTGATTCAGAAAATTCCTCAGTGAGGCTGGAGGTCCTTGTGGCTGACACCATGAAATATACGTCTTTTGCTTCAAGGATGGATGGATCAATGAATAAAAATGGGATAAGTAGCCTGCATATTTTAAAGCTCCTGAAAGGAGACAAAATCTTATTACCATGTGTGTGTGCATGCGAATTTGCTTGCACGCACTCTGGTTAGACAAATCTCCGTCAAACCATAAGGCATAATGTGAATGAGAGACGTGGGATTCAGACATACTGTAAGTCATTTGGGATGGTTGCTGAGACTCTTTCCTTTGCACAGTATCTTGATATATTAGGAAAAAAATTCTTCGCTGTGAGGGTGGAAGGGATGGGGCTCTGTGCAACCTGGTCTCGTGGAAGGTGTTCCTTCCCATGGCAGCAGAGTTGGGATCAGAAGATCTTTAAGGTGCCTCCAACCCAAGCCATTCTATGATTCTATGATATATTTTGCAATATAGTTTAAACCTGTTTTATTTGCATGCATCTAGGAATTTTCTAGGAAAAAACTCAAAAGCTCATGTGTGTTGCTTCAGTAGCTTAAAATGAAAGCTCTCGCATGCGTGTATACTTTTTGATGGTAGTTCCACGATTTTTGTATTCTGTAAGTGCTTTGATGTAACACCTGTTTCACAGATGAACAAAACTAGCTCTGGCCAGTTATTCAAGATCAAGCTGAAAGTAAATTATCTGTTCAACCTGGCAGTGCTCAAGGCCAGGCTGGACAGAGCTTTGGGTGCCATGGTTTAGTGGGAGGTGTTCCTGCCCATGGCAGAAGGGTTGGAACTAGATTATCTTAAGGTCCTTTCCAACCCTAACTATTCTATGATTCTATCTCAGACAAGAAGGGAATACTGTGAAAGTTCAGTGCAAGTGTGACTTGAATAAAACATTGTACGCACTGATGAGGAAAAGAAAGCTGTTCTTGGTTAAGTCAGCTGGACAATTCTTTCTATTTAAGAAATCCTTCCTTTGGAGAAACATGTTCTGCTTCTATCCTAAACTATAGATTTGTATCTCTGCACTCATATACAGACACCAACATTTCAAATATTAGTGGCAGGGCTATTGGAACTACATGATCTTAAGGTCCTTTATTAACCCTGACTATTCTATGATTCTATAAACGGGCTAAACCACTTTTGTCTGTCAAAAGCATTAGCTCAATCTGCATCCATGACATTCACATTTTGAAAGCGCAAACTCAGTAATGCTGCACTGTGCAGATAAGAAGAAATATTTTATGGTAACAGTAAAAATGTGCTTTTACTTTTTGATTCCAAGAAACTAATGCCTCATTGTCATATTTAATTTCAAATGTGATTTTTAGTCCTGTATGACTAAAAACTGACCACACAGATTTGCAACAACTGCCTTGAAACAGTTAAGGGTCTTTGTTATGTTTTGGAAGCCAACAGTTATGATTCATGTGTGTTTCTTCGAGCAAACTGTTTCCAGTTGTAACATTTCTATTCATCAGATTGTTTCATAAACATTACAGGCGAATTCTGATCCTGTGTAAGTGAAAACAGCTTTCCAACTCAACTAGATCAACTCTGTAGCAAATTGATAATTACAACGTGCATTCCATCACACTTATAAATAATGAAAAGATATTTTGGATGCTGGGGGAGGGGGGAGGTGTTGACAAAAATGTATGGTAGGAAGAATTAGAATAAACAAGTTTTCTGTCTCTTTCAGTGAACCATGATATTGAAATACAGCAGAATATTTCAGATCAGGTTCTTTTACATTCTGTTTCAATTTTCTTCCACCATTTCAGCTGGAACCAGACGAAAGTCAGCTGCAAAAGTGTTTCCTTAAACAGCATAACCTGGCAAGAAGCCACTGCTTGTAGCCCTTCCGTTGACTGCAGCGCCTGGGACTAAGGATATTGGAAAAGAAACTGGGAAAGATATGTGATCTGACCCTGCTCTAAACCAACCTCAGGATCAGCTGCAGTTTGAGCTCTCATTCCATAATTTCTATGGTATGCACAAAGGTGAGTGTAGACCTTTTGCTACTACAGTGTTACATATTTTTCTTTCACCTGCAGGGCAAAACTTAATGACACGATATCTCAGGAATGTGGATCATACTTTAGACAACTTGAGTATTAAAACTGGATTTTCCCTTTTCTTGTGACCAGCCTTTACCATGGATTCAAAATCTCAATATATAAATTGATTTTTTTCCAAAAGTAACCTTCAGCTTCAAGAGGTGAGTTGTGTGCTTTTGAAGATGGACCAAACACTGGAATGGAGGTGCCAAGGTCAAGAAAAATATATGACAAATGCTGACAACTCACTGTAGGAATTAAGGATAACAAAATGCCTGGAAAAAAAGGCTGTTGTTGATCTGTGTTTCATCCCCTGTGCATATCACAGGTCATGAAAACCCAAAATCCTTCCTTTCCAATTCCAAGTTCTGCAGTCGCCTTAGCAGCAGCAGTCAATATTGTGATTGACTTGTTGGACATCTGTTTGAAAGAGGTCCAAAACTGAAAGACATGGATTCACCAGGAGACATGATAACACTTCTGAGACCTTCTGATAATCTTTTAATACTGCGTTGCTAACATTCAATCATAGTGTAACATCAACAGCAAAGTTGCACATTGAAATGCCCTTTAAAAGAGAGCTCATTGTAAACTTGTGCTTTCACTACCCTTAAGTATGTCTTCTGTCAGCAATGATACTTAAATTAATGGTTATTATTTGTCATTACTTGTATGTCCTATTTTTATGTACATAGACATTTTTAGGAGCTGGGAATTTATATGAATGTATTACACAAATTTTTCTTTATTTCACCGGCTGTGCATCAGCTTTCAAAATTGATGATGTTTTAGAAAAAGCTATGAAGCAAATAGTAAAAGAAATGGAAGAATTTAAAAACTATTTGCCTACATACAGCCTTTCATACACATGGTTCCTGCCATGAATCTTTTCTTTCCTGCCAGAGTTCCTCTCCCATTTTTCCTCTCCTCTGAGTAAGCACATGATAACATAGCCCTGTATTTGAAACAGGCTAATAATATAGCTTTAGACTAATATTTGTTCAGCCAGTTTCCTGGATTTAGTGACCCAAAATGACAATCACATTTCCCTGGAAATGCCAAGATGAAAAATGTTCATTTTCTTTTTCCCAGGCAGTTATTTCAGTCTTGAACTCACAGAAAAGTTATCCCTCATTTTGAGCAACTACGGACGCTTTTCCAGGGCATGGCTTTGAAATTAGATTACACAAAACACAGTACCTGTATCCAGGATGAAAAAATCATATGCAAACTTCAAGGCACTGTTCATGTCATTACAAACACAGGTGGCGTAGAAAGTGTACTAACAAGTTAGATTATATAACCTCTTGTTTCTCTCTAAGAACTAAAAATCTACGAGCGAGTAAAAGATGCAAGTACTGTCAATGAGCTGTGTGGACTGATCCCAGAGGCGCATGTCAGCAATATCGCCTGTCTGTATGCTAGCTAGTTTGTATGCTGTGTTAATCTAGAAAGCAATAAATAGTGAAAACAATAGTCTACCTGTGGGGAGCTCTGTGCAGGAACATCTAGCACTGAGCTGAAGTCAAAACCCAAGATGGTGCCACTACAGCCAGGGACAGAACCACCAGCCAGGAGTCAGGCATGCCAAGTGATGGAAGTGAGTATTCTGTCCCCTTGGGTCCAAGGTGACCATGTGAACTGGACTAGAGAATCTGTGTCTGTGGCAGGCATGAGTGTGAAATGTGTGAGTGTCCAAGAAATCTAAGAGCAGAAATCTCCATCCACATGGTATTCCAATAGTGCTAAGTGGAGAAATTTTAGATTTTGTGATACTGAGTGATGAGGTTCTGTCTTGTGTTTGCTAAATTTCACCATGAGGGTTAAAGTTCCTGTTATAGGGTGGAAGGGAAATACTAAATATATAATACTATATAATATATTCCTTAAGTTACCCTGTGAGGTTGAGTTCTTTTTTCCTTTTCAGTATTTTTTTAGCTAACTTGAGCAATACAAAATTCCATTTATATCAATTCTAGTACTGCCAGTCAACCATTGCCTATCCCTTTGTAAGACCTTCCTAATAGTACCCTATTTACCAAGGTGATATGAGGACTGCATTAAGGACAGAGATAGATAGTGCAGTAATGGGGATTTTAAATTTCTAAGTGAAACATTTAGTTTTAAATTATTAAGAGATTTAGGTAGTCATTCCTTAAGTCAGTTGGTATAGTAGATAGTAGCTGCGGAGATAATGCTGCAGGGCACAAACAGAACTTAACACAGAATCACAATAGTTAGGGTAGGAAAGGATCCTAAATTCATCCAGTTCCAACCCCTCTACCATGGGCGGGGACCCCTCACACTACGCCATGTTGCCCAAGGCTCTGTCCAACCTGGCCTTAAACACTGTCAGGGGTGAAGCGTTTACCACATCTTTGGACAACCTGTTCCAGTGCCTCACCACCCTCACAACAAAGAACTTCCTTCTCATATCTAACCTGAACTTCCCCTGTTTAACTTAAACCCATTGCCCTTTGCCCTATCCCTTGCAGTCCCTAATGAAGAGTCCCTCCCCAGCATCGTTATAAGCCCCCTTCAGGCCACTTTCAGCCTGGAAGGCTGTTATGAGGTCTCCACACAGCCTTCTCTTCTCCAGGCTCAACAGCCCCAACTTTCTTAGCCTATTCATATGGGAGGTGCTCCAGCCCCCTGATCATCCTCGTGGCCCTCCTCTGGACTTGGTCCAACAGTTCCATGTCCTTCTTATGTTGAAGACACCAGAAATGTGCACAATACTCCAAGTGAGGTCTCACAAGAGCAGAGTAGAGGGGCAGGATCACCTCCTTTGACCTGCTGGTCACGCTTCTTTGGATGCAGCCCAGGATACGGTTGGTTTCTGGGCCGCGGGCACACACTTCTGGCTCATGTTAAGTTTCTCACAGATCAACACTCCCAAGTCATTCTCTTCAGGGCTGCTTTGAGTCTGTTCTCTACCCAACCTGTAGCTGTGCCCGAGACTACCCCGACCCAGGTGTAGGGACTTCAGGGACTAATTCTTGCTTTTCATACCCCATCACAAGGCAAAAATGTAAAAATGAGACTAACAGCTATTAAGCCAACTCAAGTTATTAGTGAACATGAACTCATTTCTGAACAGGATACTTCTATTAATGAAAGAACAATGTTTTCCATGAGAGCTGAGCACCTGATTTCTGCAATGTAACAGTTATGGCTCCCACTTATGCTGAAGTTTGGTATTTTTACAATGTAATTTTCCCTTTCTTAAAAAGAAAAAAAGGGTAAGAACTTCATTCAGACAAATAATTCTCTGAAGACATATGCCATCTTTAGAATTTTACCTTCCAGATCCTAACTGCTTGATTTTGAGATCATTATGTGTATTCAATGTTCATTCAGTGAATAAGAAGAGAAAGTGACAAACTCGGAAATATACTTGAGATAAAACTTGATATGATTTAATGAAGAAAGACATGCTACTCCTGAAAACACTGTAGCTTTTACAAGATTTTTTTTTAAAGAGCTTATTGTTAAAGTCTCAACTTCAGAGCTTGAACAGTAAAAATAATAAAAAAAAAGTCACACCTATATACAGACCTGAACTAATATTTCTCCCTTTTAATAGGGTAATTGTATTTGAAAATACAATTATATACATATATAAAATTATATATGTATATAATTTATATATATATAAAAATATAAAAAAGCCAAACAAAAAATTATTCATTAAATATCACTCTCTAAGATCACAAAAATTATAAAAAAATGAGAAAAAAATAAAAGGACTATAAAATTAATGAGGTGGTAAATTGCAAAAATCCCATCGGTTATTCTTTAGAAATATGACAAGTATTTCAAGGGGCATCTATTTTTGAAACAGTAAGATCACCAAGCATGGACTTTATATCATGGATGTTCAGCTGTTGATACAGGAACATCAGGTGGAGACAAAAAAAGGTCCTAAACAAAACATTCCATAGTTCTTACAGTCAAAAACTGCAGTTAAAACTGAATAGGTATAAATGTGAAATACAAGAACCAGGCTGAATTTAACTGCAATAAAACTGTAGCATGTGAGCATACTGTTGTCTTTGGAACTAATTCTTACTCACTAGACCAACCTCACCAATAATCGGTCATTAAATGGCTACAATGATTGAGTTCTGATATTGCAGCAGTGTAAGTCTTTACTGGATTTTCAGCCGATAACTTTGTGTCTGAACAGAGTTCCAAAACCTACAAAAAGACATTCAACTATTTGGCGCAATCAGAAACTGCGGAGAACCTTTAACTTTTACTTAACCTGCTTCCAAAGCTTTTAGACAAGTTTTCTCTAGCAGAGAAGGCAAGTAAGAATTATTTCAAGGAAATCAGTTATGTTTTTGTCTCTTGGACTGAATGAAATCTACTGCCTCCAATTCATTATCATTTGGAACATTTTTAAATATGGAAAGGTCCAGCTGGCACAAACTATATAACTGCTGATGGTGCTCAACATTCTGATGTACCCAACCTTATGACGTCCTCAGCAGCTTTGAAGATATCTCAAATTTTATCCATAAAATCATCATTGCCTGAGTTACAGTCTGGTCAGTCATTAATCAGGAACTCATTCCCAATGACTTTCCAAAGCAGGACTAGGTGCTTCAGGTGTATCACCAAAATCCATTAGCCCCTGTGGCAGTAGGCCATGCTTGATTGTATCAAAAAGTCATCAGATAATGTAACATAACCAAGCATTACTACTCTCAGTCTTAAACTGGAGAATAGTTCTGCTCGAATAAGGTGGACGGCTAGAAAGCAAAGTCAGACAATGGGACAAACCTATCTGGGAAGCCATTTACATGCATCCTCTGACTGAAGAGCTGCTCCCAGCTACTTTCCTTCAACAAGTAAAATTTACGAACAGGTTATAAACACATCAGTGTGAATAACTTCTGAAAGCCAAGCAGACTCCAAATATTTCAGTGGAGTATTTCAGCACTGTTACCTTCCCTGTCAAGGAGATGAAAATGGCAATCAAAACTGACAAAATTACTTCATCAACTGACCCCACCATATTAAGCAATGTAAGGTCATAACTACAGCTGGCCAGCCTCAAAGACCCAGTACACTAAAGCCATATAATCGGAGGCTAAACAAACCTTATTAGAGGACAGTGGTCTACTTAGGATGCCAGGGCTTTTAATAGCCAATCCTAAAATACTGAAAAATGTGTCCTAAAGCAAATGTTTCTTATCCACAGAGAAAACAATTAGAATAAGTCTGGAATCCATATAGACTGTATTAAGCTTACTCTTGGTAATAAAATGGTGTCAAGTCTATAACCTATTTACGTTTGATATTCTGTTAATAACTTCAGCTGTTTTTCACTCCAAACCGGGATAGATTTCCCACAAATATATTGACCTTCCTTACTTCTGAAGTCTTACACAAAATTGCAGCCTTTTAATGCTGATTTTTAGGGTATCATTAGTGCTTTGGAAATTTAATTGCATTAATGATTTTGTTTTAAAGGTAAGTCATGTCCTGAAGGGTTGTATATAAACTTTTTTCCCAGATTATTTTATAACCTTGTGGAGTCATAGTTTGAGATCCTCCTGTCTGACAAAGCTTTGTGACTCATTTTCTGCTTGCCTTTTCAGGTATATCATCCAGGCCTATTAGGAGAGCATGTCTGTCCCTCATAATCCTTGAAAACTGACAAATTTGATGTAATATAAATGGCACAAAAAGGAATTATTTCTCTCTTTTATCTTTACTTCAATTACAGATTTTTTGTGAAATCATGCGACTTACTTCAGGTAAGTCACCTGAAGGCTTGAATTGCTGAGTCATTGTTATTTTAGCTAAGACTTTTTTTTAATTCTTATTGTGGCAAAAATATATTTTCTTAATCTCTGTGTTGCTAGTGAACCAATTGTGTGTATCTGAATTTTATTTAGCTATTCTTACTGAGCTAAACCTTGATCAGCATTCCCACAGATACAAATGTACATCCATTTCTACATCCATTTGCTGTTATCTTACTGCCCCAAATTTGCTGTTTTCCCCAAACATCTGATGACACAAAAGAGTGCTCAAATATTCAAGTAAGAATTATTCCTAGCAAGTAATTATGCAAACCTCTCCTTCAAATATAGTTGCTTTTATGGCTTGCAAAAATATACAGCATTTTGTAAATATAAACTTTTATATACTCTTCAAATTAACATATTTAAACAGACTATTGCATGCGAGGCACAGGTCACCATTTCTAACAGAAATATACATCATGGAGATATTTGTATGCTTCCATGTCCAGTGTATATTCATGTCACTGGTTTAAAGCTTATAATTTTCCTTATTGAATTGAGGAAAAGGTGTTGTGCTGGTAAAGCATTAAATTCAGCATATGGCCTACAGGAGTTCACTGTTTTAGTCCCCGAGGGAGCTTTTATATGACCTCTGATAAATACCTCTGCGCTTTATTGCAGCTATCTAAGAAACAGGGGTGATTAATGTGTCTTTTTCCTACTCCCTTTTTGCTGTTAGCCAGTCAGGTACTAAGCATTCAGACTGCTGTAGAAAGAATTGGGTGTGCACACAGAGGGGATACTAGGTTCTACAGTAATGTAAATGCTGTTAACTACATCAAGCAAAAACTGCAACAGAAAAAAACCATGACTCAAGCAATGAAACACAGCTTCAAACCCATGAATATGATTCCAGTTTTATTATTAATGTTTCACTTCAGGACAAAAAAAAAAATTGCTTCTCACTAAGATGCAGGACATTTGTCTTAAGAAATGAGGAATTTCACAATTTAAAAATGGAAAAGGTATGCCTGGTAAAAATTTGCTATCTGTTTGCTGGGGTTTTTTTCACAGAAAACTAGAGTTTTCATGCTGGCTAACCTGTTTGGCACATTCAAGACATTTTTTGAAAGTGATTGTTATTGTCAGTGCTAGATACCAATAATATATGAAATGTCCAATGATGTTCATGTCCAATGAAGTGCAGAAAATATAAAACCAAAAACTAAGGAAATACCAGGTTCAAGCTCAGCTAAAGACTTCCAAGTTCAGAAAAGGATTTTTTAATAATCTGTCTGGAACTTCCATTCTAAGAATCCTTTACGACAAAGCAATTTTCAAATGTTTACTGCTTCCTGGTAGTCGCAGTACTGAGCATGCTCTTTAAGTCCCACAGACTTCCAACTCTGAACATGACATAACTCTTCAATGCATCTTTAAATGCTTATAAAGCTTTTGAAATTCTGAAAGACCATTCCTTTCAGAAAAGCTGATAATATGCTTTCATATAAGTGTGTTTGTTACAGAAGATGAGTGGGCATTGTAAAAGCATGGGCAGTCTTTAATATCTACATTGTGTGCATAATAGCACACTGCAGTAATTACTGAAATATATAGATGTTCATATGTATAAATAAACAAAAAACCACCGTATGTTTATGTACCTGGGTAAATGCTCCTTCTCAAAATATGTGAAGTTTTTATGCAGTTCTCAGAGTTGTGCCCTCTGAGAAATTACCTTCTAGATTCAAATTCTCATCTGCTGCTGTGCTAAAACAGTGTCTTTAAGGAAACCACTCTGGTCTCCCA
Organism: Psittacus erithacus; assembly: GCA_009867235.2. Lineage (NCBI taxonomy): Eukaryota > Metazoa > Chordata > Aves > Psittaciformes > Psittacidae > Psittacus > Psittacus erithacus. The sequence continues at coordinate 20,060 of WYDI02026572.1, read as the reverse complement.
TTAGCTGTAAAGGGACAGACACCATGGGAACACTCATTTCCAGGAAACATAGCAAATTGCTGAAGTGCTTTCCCTTAGGTATGAGCTAACACACCCTTTTGGTTACTTGTTAGGATCTTGCTTCATCTGTTAAACTCACTTATTGTACCTGGATTTATGAAACTTTTAATTATTTTTCTTCTAAGCAGGCTGCCCATCAGAGTTGCATTTCCCCAAGTAACTCTGCCAGCGCAGTTTGGCTAACTATCTAGTAGTACTAAAAGCTAATAAATCTTTTCAGGAGGACAGTCAGCCCTGAGAATGCTCTGAATTTAAAGTCTGATTTATGTCCTTGGCTCAGCAGAAAGATCCCTTCTTTAAGAACAAAAGCTCCAACACCTAAGTAGAGCTGAAAATTCATGAAGTGACAAAATATTACCTCAGTCTGGGTTGAAGTTTAACTGTGGATAATAAATCACATCTGGGCACTGTCTGAGAACCTAAACCTTAACTGGCCTTTTACTTCAGGTTTGAAAACTGATCTAACTGCTAATTGGATTTCTCTTCCCTGAGTAAAATAAAATTGCTGTTAGGAGTGGTATTTCATGTTGGTCTATTGCAAAAATCATTCAAATTACTGGAAGGATAGAAATCAATAAAAAGCGTATCAGAGAATAAAATCCCATGAGGGAAGGAGAAACCCATTTCCAAACTCTTTGAAACCTTCTTTCCCCCTCTCCCCCCCCCAAACCTTTTTTTAAAGTCGTATAGAAAACTGATCACAGTAGGTTTACAAATATTTTGTTGCATGTGTCTTTCCTTCGTGAGATCTGGATCATGTTTCGGCATTAAAGAATCTTTATAATACCATGTGTGTTTTCCTGACAGAAGACTCTCAAATGCGTGTTGTTTTTTCATAGACTAACAATTTAGATCAAGGTGAACTTCTGGGTCTTTTAGTGCAACCCCCTTCTAAAAGCAGGTCCCATTAGCTCAGGTACTATAACTATCATAGATACTGCATTTGTACTTATAACTTGTGAAAACCAGTAACAAAAGAGTGAGTCAGCATCCAGCTCTATCCAGAAAAAGAGGCAAGAGTCTCCCACTAATTTCTGACCACTCAGGAGAGAATATAATTTTTTTTATCAAGTTTCTAATGATGTTTGCCCTTCTATGTTGCAGGTCACTGGTTTCCAGTTTCTGGCTAGCAAACAATATGTTTCCATAATGAGAAAAAGCTGTCAACAGCAGGACAATACAAATAAAAGTTAATTTATTTTTTTTCTTTTAATATCTTGTTCTCTCTCAGGTATGGTAACTTATGGGACTATGACTTGCTGCTTTTTTGCATTTTTTTGGAAGAGGTTAGAGCACAATAGAGTCAGAGGTTCTGAAATTTATCACAAGGAGACTTCTTGCACTTTCTGACTCTAAGTATCCTTTCTGTTCATGAAATATTAGATTTAAAATAAGCTGTATGTCCAGCAATGTTCTTTATAATTTGATATATGTTATGTTTATTCCTAAATTTATGAGAAAATGAAAATCTTTTGTAAAGAATCAAATATAGTTTTCTCATTTCAATAACTCGAATTAATTATTTCTATGTACTATAATTTTTAAAATCATGAACAGTAATAAATAGCCTAGCAAGTAATAAATCAGCTTTGCCATTCTTTTGTTATTGCTCAACAGGAGTGAATGTTATAAATTTATGTTCTGGTAATTCATCACTTTCTATCCATTATCCTGAGGATAATTTGTTGTGTTTATAATAACAGATTCTCAAACTCATTATGTTAAAACCTCAGATACTAAGAAGTGTATAAAATTAAAGTTGTAAAAAAAAATCCTGAATTTCCAATTTGCTGCTTTCATAAAGTATGGATCTAAAGATACAATTTTCAGTTTTCAGAGGTAATACAGCAGTATTTACCTGCTGCATCAGAGCTGTATCAAAACATCTGTCATGATAGCTAGAAGTATATTAAGAAGCAGAGACAAGTGAAAACTGCAAGCCCACCCTCTTAATGGTGTTATACAATCATAAGAGTCATAGAACAGTTTGGGTTGGAAAGGACCTTAAAGATCATCTAGTTCCAACATGGCAGGGACACCTTCCACTAGACCTGGCTACTCCTTCAGCTTTCATTAACTTAAACACATTAGTTCTATTTGGCACATTCTGTTATGTGAAAAGCTAGTCAGCTTTACTAACAGCAATTGACATATTTTTGACATATTTCATTTGACATATTTTCATGACATATATTTGACATATTTTGACATATATTATGATATATGATGTAATTTTTTATGCTTTGAAAATGTTGATCTTGGAAGTCTAGCTTCCAAGTCCTTAGGTAGCCTTGATTACTTAAACCATACAGTCACTTTTGTGACCAATGTTACTAAAACATATGATAGACAAGACTGATTTCTCAGCTCACCATCAAAAGCAAAAAGAGAGCAATAGTAATTGTACGGACATTCAAGTGTAAAAGACTATTAATTGACAGAATTTTTTCCACTTTGACAAGTGGAAAACAGGGAAAATAGAGTTTCTCACTAACAGCTTCTTCAACTGTTTCAGAAAAGTGGACCGACTAGTTTTCAGTCTTTCATGGTTGCATAAACTTCTTCAAACAGCTACATTGAAGGCAGTGACCCAGACCTAGCTGCATCATTGATTTGTATTTATCTGTCTTTGATACTTTCATAGCTTAACTTATACACTGCATTATAAAGTTTGGATTTTTTTAAAAGCTTGTTGTTATAACATTGGTGAACTACATTAGGGCTTAAAAATATTTTAATACTTTATTAATTTTGTTTAATAAATAAAAATATTGTAATTAACAAACTCTGAAACCATTCAAATGTGAAATGTATACTTGAATGAGTACCTTAATGAAACACTTTAAAACTGTTCAGAGGAGTTTTTAAACAATTTTAAGAGATGGCTTAGGACTTGGAATTTTTCTAGTTCTCTCTAGATGACTGATTTTGAACAAAGTGTTGGATGGTATATCTGTCCCTTTAGAAGTGAAGCACAAGATGTGTCCAAAGTGTGTATAATTACACTCTAGACTATAGTGGATTTTTTAGGATATTTAGGACATGATCCATTCATCCGTTAGCGAGCGATCTTTTTACTTTTTATAGCATTTAGCTATAAGTGTTTTCAATATTATCTAGGAAATATAATCAGAATATACATTTTCCATATAAGCTTGATGCTACTGTAAGGTTCGTATATTTCCTGATGTCTTTCTTCTGTAACAAAAGGCAAACAGTGGAAGCTAGAGAGCACAGGTGTAATTCTGTTTGAGTCACATCCCAAACTCAATATGCGACTTTTCACGTGTTTAGGACTTTCACACCTTGAATCTGAGTTCTACTTTTTTTAGGCAAGTCTGAATAAGCTGTAGTTTTCCTCCATATACCAGTTGTGAAAAGTAGACATCTTCAGACAAAACCAAAGCAGTCTAACTAAACTAGGTGCTGGGAAACAAACCGTCATCTGATAGAACTTACCTTGTGACTCTACATACTGGCCATGCTTTAAGCATTGAAGATGGTAAACGCAGTTGAGAAAAAGCAGTTTTTCCTAGAGATATGTCTCCTGATGAAAATTCTGAAATGGCAGTGTCACAGTTGCAAATGGAGATGAGAATGTGCTTCCCAAAAGGTGAGAAAAATTTCAAAATTTAAAATTTCATGCAGATAAATGGCATGTATGCTTGATGATACTGAAAAATACACCTTTCAAGCCAGGGTATGAAAGCAATTCTAAATATACAGCCCTACATGGCTGCCAGGTGCTCAGACCCTTAACATCCAATCATGAGATGAGAACAGAGCCTGAGAAACCAGACACCCAGAATCCCAGATGAAAAAGAGTATGTCTAAAATATTAAGCATGAAGTGCAAGAAGTTAATTTTAAAAACCAATTCTATTAATGAAAAAAAAAGTAATTGATAACCACAGTACCAAACTTTTAAATTTTGAAAAGCAAAAGCTCATTCATACTTTAATTTTGAACCTTACCTCTAAATGATCAGTTTTAGATGGACAGGCTATGAAAGAAGAAATCCTGACTAACTGACCCAAACTTCAGACTACCTGAGACTACTCTGTACAGGAGACTGGGACACTTCAAGGTATCTCTTGATGACCAAACTTCTAAATTAATGCAAGCTCAGTACATGGCAACACTATCTTTACAGTGATAATTGCAATCATTTTTTTATTTTTGCAACCAAGACAGTTTTCATTTCTCTGTGTAATGCAAATTTTTTCTGTGGGAGGATTTTGCAAAAACTTGGGCACAAGTCTGAGTATGAAGACTTAAAGGGAGGTCAGCAACAACCTATGCAGCTGTTAACATATTTGTCACAAAAGTTTAATGTAAAATTCATTACAGATATGTGAGTCCGAGAGAGTTCCCTCCTTCTATACAGGTGTGACTATCACTGGAAAAAATAGGTACATTCCTATCAGAAAATATGAAAATGTAATAACAGGAAATAAATGTGAAAATATAGAGAGACTTCACTGCTGAAAAGTAATATAAAGTTAAGCTCTTGCTAAGCATTTCATTGCTTCATTTTTTCCAATACAATAGTATGTTAAAAAAAAAATAAATCTTATTAGCAGGTACTGATTGTATCATTAGGAGCACAGGATCACAGGCTGCAAGAGACCTCAGGGCATTTCTAGTCCAAAGTCTTGCGCAAAGCAGGGGTAACTCAGAGATTTATCCAGCTGAGTGGTGAACAGCATTAAGGATGGAGATAACAGTTTTATCTGCCTTAGTCTCCTGAACTGTTGTGAGGCTATGAAGAAAAGCATTTTTCCAGACAAATCTTCAGTCACAGGATGAATCGAAAGAATTCAGTGGGTTATGCCTGAAGCAAGGTCCTACTTACTCTGTTTCAGAGTATCAAATCTGGCTTTCAAGGGGAGCCAGAGATATTATCTTAACAACTGAAATTATATCCAGTGAAAAATAAATAGAAAGAAAGAAATTATTTCAAAAGTAGTCCATGAAAAATAATTATTTGTAATCAAGAGTGGTCAGCAAAACCTTTGGAAGTGTTTGTGGAACTAGATACCTATAAGCTGAAATTATAAAAATGAAAAGTATGTTGGAAAAGTAGAACAGCTGCTGTAAAAAAATCAACACAGGGGAAACAAGAAATCGAGACAGCTTCAACTTTACTAAGGATATTTACAGTTCATTCAAGCAGAAAGCAAAAGGATAAGAATGTCCTCTAAAAACATTTAATGGCAATAAATGTCCACAGATCTTGCATAACTAGAAATAATTAAAGCTTTCCAAGATAAGCACTGGAAAGCACTGCTGTGCAATTAAAGACACAGAAAAGGGAAGAGAGTCCATGAACCTGACTGCTTAGAAGCTGCAGTTATCTGCTATACCTCCCTCAAACAGATGAAAATTAGCTACTGGGGGGCTAGTACTTATTAATTTAACTAAACAGAAATTAGCATAAAAAGTTATAAGGAGCTAATATACGGACTGAGATCGAAATAAAATCTTATTGCCATCAATGCCACTTGCAAAAAATTAGTTTGTTGTCTGAAGCTCAGGGGAAATACATGCAGAAAAAGACGATTAATTTAAATAACATGAGACTAATGTTAGCTCATTGAAAATCCTCCTTTTCATTGCATTATGACACAAGTAGATTGGGTGCTACTGTAAAACCTTGGAAGTAGTTAAATTCTGCTTATCTATATTTTGATTGAATTTACTACAAGACAGCTTTGCACTACTTATTATTTTAACATGAAGAATACAATGTCATTCCAGCCTACACAAGTACACACTGTGATATTGTTCTAATTCAGACAGAGATGTTAGCTATACTTGCCAGCAAAATGGAATCCCTGCAATATTCAAATTCATCCATAAACATGATATCTTTGCAGCAGGAGAATAAGCAGCTGCTTGAGACAAAACCTGCCTTCACAGGTAACCCAGCCCTGGAGAGTGGGCATGTTAGCTGAGTGCCATGAGACCCTAAGCTGAACAGAGCTTTGAGATTGATCTATGTTGACCTCTCCTTCATAAGAACTACCTCAAAAGACCAAAAGTCCTGCTCCAGAAAAGTAAAGAAATTCATAAATTAAATTAACCACTCCAGCTTTTAAAATATGCAAAACTCAAAGCAACAGGAAGAGGCAAAATGATAAAAATGAAAAAGAAAAAAATAAATGTATACATTGTACTCTGTCTGCTCCTGACTTCAATTTTTTGCCAATTCAGCAGATTTCCCAGAACCCTTGAGATTTCCCTCACCTCCACAGCCTGTCTCCTTCATGCTCCCAGTTTCCCACTATTACTTGTTTGCTCCCTCTGAACGCAGCTCTGTCTTAGCTTTCTCAATCTCTTCTTCACCTCTAAGGGTTCAGCTTATATTTTTCTTTTAGAAAAGCATAACACAAAGAGGTGCAGTGAGAAGTGGATAATAAAACAGAAGAAAATTCCTCATCATCTTCAGGATCCATTAAGCAGAACTGGGTCTCAGCTATCTTTTATAGAGACCAAATATCACTTTACTTATAGGTGCAGTAAGGTGAAACATGGTAGCCATATACTGAAAAAAATCGTAATTAAAAAAAAAAAGTAGGAGACTTATGTAATAGTGTTCTTTCTAGAAATAATAGCACCAGTACTAATTTTTCTTGACCATAATTGCCGATATGACTTTAAAGACTCTAGACTTTAAAAATAAAACATGGTAGACTCTAGTAAAACTAAACATTGAAATCTATCCCAAAAATAATAATAAAAATATCTTTAGAATTAATCTTCATAATAATCCTCCAAATGTGTTGAACATATCATTGGAAATATAAAGGCAGACCAAACAAATTTGTAATCAGCTACTGAAGCAGAGGAGTATATAAAGAAGTCCTCTGTTTCCAAATATAAAAATATTAATCAAGAAACATTGGAGCTTAATAGGTCTAACCATAAAGTACGGAAATAAAGTCTTGACAATTTAGATGGGGTGATAAATACTAGTACTATGTTTGGCTCATGGGAAATTTAATATGCATTCAAGAAAGACTTCTGTATTAATGAGAACCCCACTAAAATTTATATTGTCACCTGAGAACACAAATATAGAACCAGTGGTGGTGAACAGAAGGAAAGAAAACCCTTCAAAATTAATCAATTAGCTCTCCATAACTAGAGCCTGGTATTTCAGAAGAAGAGAGCGTTTGTTACTGAAGATTTTACTGATGAAACATTTCTGACTTTATTCCCTGCAAAATCCTGTACAATTTGCTCAAGCAAAATGCTCATACTCTGAGCATTCAGCTGCTTCTACAGTACGAGTTCTAGAAGCTGAATTCAGTCTTAACTGAATCAAATACCACTTTAATGCATAGTGCTAAACACTACCTAATAGCATGTGACATGAGAGATTTGCTGTACAGAGAACTATCATGTGTTTTTCATAACTTTCTAGCACAGAAAACCAAATATGATTCAGCTATTTATTAGCAAAGTAGGATTCAGATTTCTAGGACAAGAGGACTTGATGTGTCAACACTTCCAGCCCTGCTTTCCCCGAAGCCACAAATCTATTTCCATTTTTACTATATGCTACTATATTTACCTATGAATAGAAATGTGCTGCTGCAATTAGTCCAAAAATGCCAGCCTGGGATCTTCACATCCAGGTAATTTTCAAAGGTCTTAAGTACCAAACCAAGAAGTCGTCTTTCACCCTGTGCAAATTACAGGTTATACTACATGGCACATAGAAATGTGTCCACTATGATTTCAGAATTTCTTTAAGCACTTCAAATTTATTATTAAGGTCACAGAAACTATGGAAAGACATTTGTATACAAAAATGTAGCCCCAAAGACTATCACAACCTGTCAGAATCTTGTTTTGTACTACTACCAATATTGAGTATTGAAGATTATTCTTCAAATAACACCATCTATTTTCTGAAAATTAAAATTTCTTCCTTAAGGAGAATACAATTAAAATAGTAGTTTTCAATAACATTAAATTTGGCTGATAATGGGGGTTTTGCATGTTTTTTCTAACTGCTAATTCTCCTTCCAAGTGAGACTGTCTGTATACCCATAAACACCAAACCCAGAAGCCTCTGAATTTGCATCATCACAAAGCAAATTGTTTTCTATTTTCAGCACATTTTAAATAAGAAGCCTAACAGGCTTTTTGTTAAATATTCCAGTTCTATAATATCCCCCATTAGCTACTATAAGGAGAGAGATTAAACCATGAAAATAGCTGAAGTCTACAGAGGATGAAGAAATTAAAAATATAATGCAATTTAATGAAAAAATATGAAGCAGTCCTTCCAGGGTTTTTTTTATTTTACATTCTTATTGTCCGCTGTTGAATTTCTGCTTTTGTTTTATATTACTGGGAATACATTTTGCATGGTATATTATAGTTGTATATTATATCTTTTCTTTAACTTTCTTTTATTTAAAACATTTCCATTCTTATGAAGAGCTGTCTCTGCAATCATATGGATTTGTCACAGCTATAGCTTGTCCTACAGAAGAATAAAATGTCGTATACAACACATAGTGATTTTGCTGGAACTGTAGAGAGGGAAAAATGTGTTTTCTACTTTGTTAAATTAAAGTCAGTTTCTAAATAAAAACCAGGAAGGAAAATACATCTGCTGGTCAATAACGTTAGTTTTAATACCATGTCAAGTTTTTTGTAAGTTCAGTCTTATTATGTTGTACGTCAAGCAAATAATAAACATTTCTCTTACCTATAATTGCACTGTACTAGTAGTGGTTGTTATAGAAAGGTGATACCAGGAGGAACAAGAAATATTAACAAGCATTGAAAATATTGGTGTCTTGACAGTAACATACCATGTCCTAAAGAATTTCAGAAATGCCAGATTTAATTTCCTTTTAGAAAACAGAAAATAACCATTTGAAAGTTCACCAATAAGCTAAAATTATTAATTTCCTTAAAGGCTAATCCCAAGTTATCTGAACTACTGTAGGATCACACAAAATCCTCCTCAGAATATCCTCAGGTAGATAACTGAAAACCAAATATTCCAAAATATTATTGTTAATTCCCTGATCCCAGGCATTGAAATTAGTTTCCACAGCTGGCTGAACAGTCATGTGTCATCACTGAAAATACCTGAAGTACCTGAAGGCTCAGTTCAGAAGTTATTGAATGATTATATTACCCAGGAAGCCAGACCAAACATTCATAGACTCTCCTTTCTCCCTGAAAAATGTTAATATTTTATTTGTTTTCTTTGCAGGAACATCTAGAAATCACCACTAAGACTGAGTGAGGTGTTGCAGTGGCTTAGGCTGGTTAAGATTGGGTTGCTACTGGAAATGGAAGAAGGGATGCCTTGTCTTCTCTTGCCTGGTCAGGCTGACTGTGTGTGATTGCACAGATCATACAGGATAAGCAGCAGAAATGCAACTGCAGAACAGAAAGGTAGAGCAAAAACACTTATTTCAGCAGGCTAAACATCATCTTTCATCAACATTTTTGGCATAGTCAGAATGGAGACCAGTGTCTCATATTTACAGCTCAGAATGTCATTTACCGGGACAGCAAGCATCAGGGTACTCACCTATTTCCCTTCTTTCACTGTTCTTCCTCAAGGACTAATTTTCTTTCATTAGCTTGGCTACACGATAAATCAGATCTCTTTTCTGATGGAATAATGTATGTTTGAATAATAATAATAAAAAAAGTTTTATTCTTTGCGGTCAGTTAATGCTTTGATCTCTAAGGTGGGCTTTGCATGGGGCATGAGGTGCTCCACAGGACCCTCATTTCGTCACTGATGAGATACTGAGATGGAGTTAGACACAACTCTCATCCTCCATCTTCTGTCATACTCATTTGATATGAACTGATGCAGTTCATGTTTCGGAGCAGATTGCTGGTTGCCATGCATTCATTTCTTAGTTTATATGGTGTTCTTTAACCTGAATAACAATATGTAGCAACACATACTACAAGATATACTGCAAAATCTAAAATAACACCCAAAAGACTGCATTTTCTCCTATGTCAACATTAAAAAGAAAAGGGAAAGGAAAGGAAATGAAAAGCAAGAAAAAGTCTCCAGGCCAGTGATTTAAAAATAAGAAGGAAAAATGCATCTTTTTCTGCTTTGTTAATTTGAAATATCAAGAGATTCTTTTTTCCCCTTCTGTATTATGGAAAATTTAAGTTTATAAGGCTCTTATATGTTACTATTTTATTTAATCTATACTATAAACGAAATTATTTTCATTTTTGTTTTTTAAACAAACATCAATGGGGTTTTTTGGGGGTTTGTTTTTTTATTTTTTTTTCCTAGTGTCTTGGTTATTAGGAAGCAGGGCAAACCATTCTTTACTTGATTGCCTGGTTTTGACTCAAGCTAAATTAATGGTACAGGTAGTGATGATGCTATCATAGGATAGTACATTGAAATGTGAAGAATGCAGACAGATAAAAGAGAACACTTTGATAAAGTCACTTTTTTTTTGGTCTCAGAAAAGACACTACTAAAAAGTATCAGTGTTTTTCTTTACTGAGAATAAAGCAACTGAAGTAAACATGTTGACTTTGATTAATAAAGAATAATGATTTTCATTTATGTAGCCCTTTTTTAATTCTTTTATATTTTAATGCTCTTAGATAAACTTTAATGTATATACAGGCTCCATAGATGAATCACTTCATCCACTATTGGAGTAGAGCTACTGCTTAAGTGAAATATGAGAAGTGTTTAACAGCTCATGGCAGCACAGTCAGGCATACGAAAGGAACTGAAGAATAGCTTCTCCATTTAAAGCTGAATGGAAAACAAATTTCAGGAATGGAAAATTATCTAAGCTGTGGGGCTCACCTCCTTTTCATTTAACACTTCTTGACCTTTTGGCCAAGACAGACAGATTGCGGGTTGTTTGTCTCCCAGTCATGTGTGATTATTTCTGTAGATGGATTTTTCCAACTATATAAACACTTTTTCTCTACAGAATAAGGAATAACTGAAGTATTGACAACTATTAGAGTAATAGTTCAATGCTATTTATTAATATTAAGCATGTTGCTGTAATTTAGCTTATTGTTAACTTTATTCACCAGCCCGCCTTGAATGAGGTGATGAATTGTACTGCTTTGTTATAAATTTCTGGTGTCACAGATGCCAGTTCTCTTCAGAGTATCTGGTCCATTAGAGAACTACATTTTCCCGCCCAGGAAAACAGTAACTTTCCTCTGTCTTTCAGGGAGTTGGTCCTCCCTGCTACCCTTCCCAGGAGTGGCAGTTGTGACTGCTTTTTTGCCCAGGTGGTCAGATGCTTCCTTTATCCCTTCCATTTCTTATGTTTCCATCTCAGAAGGTACACAGGGGTTTTTTGCACTTGAATCCAGAGTGTCAGCTTGTATTTTTTTGGTCTGAACACAAAGGAAACTTATTACAACACATTTTGGTTAATTTCTTAAGTGTGCTTGAGTGGCAGTAGTTTAAAATAATGGCAGCTGCATGGCCCCAGGATTTTATTCATATGTCCTGCCACTGTGATACGAATGGAATAAGTACCCAAAAAGATATGGCCCAGCTGGGCATGTTAACATGCATGACACTCAGTGGTTTAATAAAGACCCAGTTCTATTACTGGCAGCAAAGGCAAGGTCAATTCAGGAAACGCTGTCTCTGATTCACAACCTACTTCTTGTTCCTTGTTTTAATGAGAAAACACAATATGGCTTAAACTGAAAGTGAGACCTTGAACTGCATCTCACATTAGATTTTCCAACAATAGATATATTTATATGGTTCCTGGCTATAGCTGCAGAACACGGGCTTTGATTTCTTATTATGTCCACTGTTCATTACCTATGCCATAAATTTTTATATCTGGAAACTAAATAAATGTTTTCAAAAGTCTAATGTTATATATTTATATCCTGCAGTTTACCCCAGCCAGGCTTTCTAGCCTCACAAAGGCACAGAGAAATGCATAAATATTTCTGAAAGATGCAAAATCCAAGTGGCTTAGAAGATACTTCCAAAGCAGAGAGTATTTAATGAAGAGCACCCTGCTTTTTACTGACAGATTGTCCTGAAGTACTTGAGGTTTTATATAGAAAAAACAGCAACTGAAGCTACACCTGACTAGAAAGTGTAAAGTAACATTATATAATTCTAAGGAATGGGAGAGTGATCTAGATGCAGAAGAGTCATGGTCAGCTGAATTTTGCATCTCTTACAAAAAAGTTGTCACCATGGTTGCAGATCTATCTAGTTATATATTTGCTGTATTCCATTTCCTTTCTTTACCTGCTGGTGATAAACATGCTTTCAAACGAATTACACCAAGGTCATCTGAAAATGTTAATACAAAGGTGATATAGCAACTGTCATATGACTGATTTAAAGTCTGCAACACTGTCAGGTGTAAGAAGACTGAAAAGAAGGGCCACAAAAACCAGCCTTTGAATAAAACACATGAAATGTGTAAGTATTCTTGCTAAAGCGATTTGTGTAACAAAAAGCAATAATAGCAAATTTTATTTTCAGTGTAATAACTTTGGAATGAAAGGAAAGAGAGTGTTTCAATGGGCAAAGTCATTGAATGTAGTAGACTGGGATCATCTCCCAGAGAACTGCAAAGAGAGTGACTTTATGCGATCCCGCAGGGTTCTTTTATTTTGGATGTGCCTAGCTGACCTCAGAGGTATTCACAGTATTATGGAAAAGACAGTATGGTGCAGAAGTTTCATAGAAATGGAGATTCAGAGAACTGCTGCTGCTTGCAAGTGAAGCAAAAACTTCTGCCTCAATACTAAGCTTCATTATTCTTTGCACAATAGAGGGGACTTGAAAATAAAGTGAAAATAAAAAACAAGCTAATGAAAACTTACTGTAGCAAGGGTCATTAACTGCTTAAATAACTGCAGCTTCTAAGATTATTACATTAAAACAAGTGCTGTTTTTACTGAAATGAAAATATGTGGAGCTGCTGTGAGCTACTGCTGCATTCCAATAAAAGATGAACAAAAAGGGATTTTATAGGCTCCCAATTACATTTACCAGAGGCTAGAAAAAGGAAAATGTGTTGGTCAGATAAAAATTATGAATGCATGTTTGTGCTAAAGAAGAGGAATTATCTGGTATAAAGGTAAGAAATAGAAAGCCGGCTCAAATTCCTCTACTACAAATGTCCTTATTCATCAGATTATTTCCACTTTTATGAGATGATACTCATAATTACCCAAAGGCACTCACCTGTAAAAAATTCAGAGATGCTTGTTTTCAGTTTTGTGACCAATTTTTTTTTTGTGAAAAGAAGTGATACACCACTTTTCGTACTTTCACACTGTAGGGTCAGCTCTGAAAGATGAGAGATCTTTGCTCTAGTTTATCAACAGTTTTAAGTATACCAAATGAATTAGACTGTTTAAGCACAGCCATGCTGAGTGTCTTGTCAGAGTTTTAAGGGTCCTATTTTCACCTTTGTCAACCATGTCCCACCTGTAAAATTTCTAGGTATGTTTTCCTCCTACTGTCTTCTAAAATTCCTGGATCAGGCCTCTAGATAGAAATAGTGCAGCAACTTTACTTGATATCTGATAAGCATTCAACAGACTCTTACAGGGACATGTTTATTGCATAACTCTCAGAAGGTGCAATAAATGGAACAGAATAATAATGGAAAAGCAATTAAGTTATTGAGTGTGGTGATGAACTGTAAGTCTTAGAGAGATTAAAGAATGCAACCATTTCTCAGTTTCCTCTGAAATAAAAGGGAAGCATCATATGAATTTCTTCACTTGACTGGGGAGAATTACTACTGAACTGTGACAGTACTCTGTAAAAGGCAATTTAAATATGCTTTTAATCATGACCTCATTGTCAGGAGCAAAAATACTTTAAATGGAGGTGAGATGTCCAAGACAAATGCTGCTTTATATTTTCAGTAAGCTTCATTGCTTTTTGCATCACAGCTTGGAAACCAAGCAAAGTCTAAAGCCTGTAAACAGCTTTTCTTCTCATTTAAAGTCTGTACATTTTCCTCTTACCATGCAAATAAAATGTTAAACTTGGCTAGAGGAGGACAGACATTGAATTATAAAGAATCTGAGGAAAGCAGAAGGTGGAAGGAGGTATTAATGCATAAAAAACAACCAACCTCAAAAGCTGGTTTCTGCAGAAAGTATTAAAAAGTTACCAGTTGAATAATGGAAGTCGTATGCTTTACTGGTATATTAATTTCTCCAAGGTCAAGTGGCTCTTTTAACATACCTGTTGCCGTGTCATAAGGCAGTCTGAGTGAAATCCAATACTCTTAAAAGATTGGCAGCTGAAGATGATTCAAAATAAAAATATTATCTGTGAAATATTAGCCTGAAAATTAATTGCTGATAGTCAATTTACTTGTTTTTTTTTTTTATGGCTGAGCTAAAACTGTAAAGTGAACTTTACTTCACATAAACAGCAATTTTAAAGCAAACACTAGTTGACAAGAAATAAAGAAATTTCTGGTTTCTGACTCTGCAATTACAGCTTTTCAGTAAGTGCCCTGAACTGTCTCAGGCTGGGATTTTTTCAGGGGCAGCAAGCCTTTTGTGAATTGAGGATGACTTTATACTCTTCCCTTGCACTCTCTTCTCTTGTCCCTCAAAGTGCCTCCCTCATCAGTGCCATTGAAACACAGCAACAGGACCCAGAGCGAGGAAGTCTACATGCGTGGCCAAGCTTATTTCTTTTTTTGTAAAGAGGGATTTTTTAAGTAGAGTCTATCAGTTTCAACAGTTCAAATTAACTAAATAAAATAAATAAATGGACAGTAAATTTAGCACATTAATATCAGAGGAAAAAAAAAAAATAGTTAATTTCAGGCATTAGAAATCTCTGTCCAGAATTCTCCTTTGGAGAAATGGGTTCATAACAAATATGATTCTGAGTCTGTCTCTATGATGAATTTATAATTCTTCTCCTATTGTTTTGACACTTTTCTCCTGGTATCCCCTTTGTGTCCTGCCACACCTTTCAGTACAAGTATATGGAAATGACCGTGGTTTAACAGGCTATTGTTCTAGTGTTTTCTGCATCTCACCTCCAGCTGTGCTAGAGTGGATGGTTCACAGATGGGTGGATTAACATCCACAAAGCATCTGGCAGGGAATGCAAGCCTGTAAGGTATTCAGCTTCACTGGAAGCAGAAGGCATTCAGCACTCAACCAATAAGCCTTAATTGTGCGATACTTTACCATGGAAGCAAATTTCTTCATTGCCCAGTTGGTTACCAGTATAAAAAACAAAATACAAACACTTGGAGCCTTGTCAATTTTATGTTAGACAATCTACAGCTGACAATGCTATTCACAGAAACACCCTTTTTGAATCTAGATAAAATATTTCTCCTATGACAGCATATTCCTCAGATTAAGTTGTATGCTACCACTTGCAGTTTTAAAATACCCTGCCTTTATTTCACTGCAGGACTTTACGCATTCATTGTATAAACGTGGATCTAGTAACATATCCTTATTGAAGCAAGAAGGTTAGAATGGCTGCATCTTTATGTACATGCAGCATTTTTCATGCTCAGCAAACCAATCAGTCTGTTCCTGTCTTCCTTCCGATTTTTGTCTTCTATGTCTCAGAGCTATGCAGATATATATTTGTACAGAATGGTTTTGTTAGTTTTGGTGACCACAGAAAACAGAGAAAGAGGCATTTCATGACGTCACTCTTTGGCGGACATTACATTCTTCAATTCGGGAGAACACTGCTGGTTTTCAGATGAAATATTAATTTCCCATGAAATTGGTGGGTCATATTTTCTTTACCTTTCCCTTGCCTTGTCTCCTGACTATGAAATCTTGCACACGTGACTAACTTGATGCTACAAGTTTCCCCTTGGAGACCACAAAAGCCATGAGACAGCAAAACCATGAGTTTTTTGCACAAGCTGTGCAGCTTTCATTTATAAATCCAGGAGATGGAAAATGTTTATATTTAGTGAGATCATTGTGTACCGTATGAATAATAATGACTGATGACATGCAAAATAGTAACCAATTGACATCTTGATAACATTATAAATAATGCAATGCTTTGGAGAAAATATATGACTTCCCAAAGATAAATTTGGCATCAAAAATTGAGGTTTATTTGACTCATTTTTAACAGTTGGTTTCAAATCTATGGCATCAAAATATAAGAATAATTCAGTATTTATAAACAGTCTGTACAAATTGTCATAATGCAAGTTTTTCACGATGTTATGTAAAGCCCATATACTAGGTTTTAGACAGAATCAAAGGGTGCATGAAAATATACTAATGTTTTAAATTATACTTTCTTGTAGATGTTCAGTGTAATTTCTTTATATTATACAAGACTATTTCCAGGAGATTTCCTGGAAAAGAAATATATGCCTTCTACATAAGTGTTTTGATTTCTTTCTAAATTCACTCTTGGTTCCACTGTTGTCTCATAGTGTTGCAAGGGTCAAGTGGATTTCTCTGCACCATAAATGAGACTGGAGAGGGACTGAGACCTGGTTTATTATGCATATGCTACTAAGCCTACAGGCAATCTGGCTTTGCCTATTGAGTAAATCTAGAAATTCAATTTTCACTTTTCATTTACAACTTCAATCTTGTACAGCTACAAATTACATGAGATGGATGTGATCACAGGGTTCTGAAAAGACATGGGTTTACCTAGCACTGACTCCTCAGTTTGGTTCAGGGTCTAAATCCAGGAATTTGAATTGTGCTGGTTCAGCTGATGAAAGTTTGTGACTGCTTAGGATGTGAATCATGATGAAAGGTACTGGCAAAACAAGAACAGGGTCTGATCAACAGCAGCAGGGAGTATTGTGTGGATACAAGAAAGGATGCCTCTGGTGAGGCACAATTATTTGCTATGCCTGTGACAGGATTAGTCCCAGGATATATACTGCAGTATGGAAAGAAGAATGGTCAGGCTTTGATGATTTCGCAGCAGTAATGACACTAGCTGTGGATGGTCCCATTACATGTCTTCTGGAGGGGATTACCAGAGGAAGAGTGCTCTTTTTCCCATCCAGACAGAAACAGTTTCACTTTAATCTTAGAGCATTCAGCTTTCCAAAGGTATTAGAGAAAATTCCTAGCCAAAATATCGTAAAGAAGACATGTTGCAATGGGATAAGAGAGAAGATCCTCTAGCAGAGTAATAAACTGCCAAAAGACAGGAAACAGAAATAGGGAAAAAAATTGTTGTGCACAAGGGAGTTTATTGTTGCGCCCCAAATGGATCTCTCTTGTTCAGCATATTCCTAAGCCATCTGGAAAAACGGAGTGAGTAATGAGGTGAAACAGTCAGAATTCAACATTTTAAAAAATATAAGAAAGATGTAATAAAGCTGAACTGAAAAATAAATATAATAAAGCTGAACTGAATAATAATTCTTTAGATTGTTGGTTTACAAACACTTACTTATATTTGAACCCTTTAGACCAGTATTTGAAAACTTTTTTTAACATGGAAGAGTATTTTTTTATTCATCTTCATTTCTGCTCATCAGCTAGGTTTGCTGAAGTTAAATTATGATGGCAATTACAATACTCACTTGCCAGTCCTTTCCACCTTCCTAGGGTACTAGTTTACTTACATTTCATGCACATTCTAAGTCAGAGGCATAGTAACTCTTCAGGCTTGGAAATGTTTTTTCAAAAAAGCAACACCTTTGCTTACATCTATGTAGCAAATAACTTGATACTTATAAATGCCAGGAAAGAGATAAACAAAGGATTTCTTTTTTCCCTTTCACTGCGTGCCTCGAAAGCTGCTAAAGCCCCATGCTGCAAAATCCTGATCCTTGTTGTCCAGGAAAATCAATAAGAGAAACTTCAGTAATACTCCAAAGCTGTACCTGTCTTACTTGTGTCCAGTGAATAATGAATGAAATCAATATTGCTTTTGCACTTATCATTCTATGATATATACGAACACTTTTTAACCTCTGTACACACTACAAAGTTCAACTTGCAACTCCAGCGTTTGCAAAAAAAGGTATCTGAACTTCATTATTGTTGTCATCACATTGGTTGTGTATAACAAAGAGTGAAAAGGTGAACATAATGAAATCACTGGATGTGAATTGTTAAAATTTGTCTTGGCTACAGTGCTTTATACATATTTTTTATTCCTGTATTTTAACACACCAAAATAAAAACACAACAGCAGCTCCCAGTTGCCTCAAACTGTCTCCAATGAATCAGAGGAAAAAAGTGAGCATCAGATAATCCCTACATGGTGCTCAAGTACTTCTAGTGATGAATGCAGTGTAAATACTAGAGGGAATGTAAGTACAATGTACTGCATAAAGAGATATGTAGATATGTAAAGTGCAGCAGATGCTCTCATTGTGTGTCCTCTCATTTCTAGGGACATGGTGATGAGCTATGGGCAAGATGCATCCTTATTTCAGAGATTCATATATTCATGTGTTTTAAGGCCAGAAGGAACTGTTGAGTTCATCTGATCTGACCTACTGCAATGTAGGGCAGTAAAATGTGCCTTGTAATCTGACTATTATCAACCTAGTTGACTCTGATTCTGTGGTTAAAGCAAAAGATTCCTCCTTCCCTGTATAAGTGAATGATATTACCCCTGTAATACACAGGAACTGTAGCTGAACAGCAGTCTTTCTCTTAAGTACATCCAATCATGAATTAAGAACTCCAGGTCTAATTCTTACTTGCAGTGCTAACAGCTATGGAAGACAGTAACAAAGTCCTATAAATGCCTACAGATTTTTTAACTGTATTTTGTGACCAGGTTACATTGGCAATATATGCTTATTGGATAACCCACAGTAATCCTTTCCTCCTTTCCGCTTCCAGCTTCTGGGGTAAACCTTCCTTCTTCCCCCTGTTAGTCCAGGGAAAACTCTAATCAGACTTTTCTGATATTTGTTTCCCCTGTGACCCTATACTTTATCGTCTTCAGCTGCAAGAAATTTATCAAGATCAGTGTGGAACCGTATTTAACTACAAGTCATCTGCAGCTCACATCTCACCATCGCGGCTTCACAAAGTCATCACATGAAGCCAGATCCTACTTCTTCATGGGTGAAAGGATTGGAAAATTAGTCCTGAAATCCTCCATCCATCACTTCGTTTTTCCTTCTACAAAGAGCAAACAACACCTTGAAGTAAAAATTAAACCTACAGTACATATTATAACATACCTACAGTATACTGAAAATTGGAAGAGTTCTGTAATACTAAACCATGCAACATTGTTATGATAGAAAAAGTTAAAATCCTCCCTCTGTGCCAATAGAAGTAAAACTTCTTAAATCATGAACCCTACTTGTAATCACTATTACTGCTTTTTACTATGTTTTTAATTTTTAGAAAATTCAGCTAAGGAGATACACATAAACACAAACAGGAAACAATCCCCTCACACCTCTATAAAGACTAAACAAGAAAGCATGCCCCTTGTTATCTTATTGATCATGTGCTCAGTATTTGAGAAAATATTATGGACATTATCATTAGACAGGTAATTAATATTATAGAATCATAGAATAGTTAGGGTTGGAAAGGACCTTAAGGTCATCTAGTTCCAACCCCCCTGCTATGGGCAAGGACACCTCACACTAAACCATGCCACCCAAGGCTCTGTCCAAATTGGCCTTGAATACCGTCAGGGATGGACCATTCACAACTTCTCTGGGCAACCCATTCCAGTGCCTCATCACCCTTATAGTAAAGAACTTCCTCCTTCTATCCAATTTAAACTTCCTCTGCTTAAGTTTTAACTCATTACCCCTTGTCCTATCACTACAGTGCCTAATGAAGAGTCCCTCCCCAGCATCCTTATGGACACCCTTCAGATACTGAGAGACTGCTATGAGGTCTCCACACAGCCTGCTCTTCTCCAGGCTCAACAGCCCCAACTTTCTTAGCCTATCTTCACACAGGAGGTGCTCCAGTCCCCTGATCATCCTTGTGGCCCTCCTCTGGACTTGGTCCAACAGTTCCATGTCCTTTTTA